>VYYJ01001781.1:0-27106 GCA_021029165.1 Cyphoderus albinus
AAACATATACAACAGATTGAGTTGGTTTTGTATCAATTTAACAATAGACGCCACAAGCATATCAACAGTAAAAGCGTCTATGTTCAAAAAAGTAAGTGAAGCCAAACGCGCGCTGCAAAAAATAAAGTGTGGCATAAGAAACCGGTAGAACTCCTTACAATTGAAATAGAAAGATTACCCGTTGTTATGTTTGCGCCGATAACGACAGTGGAAACAGAACGTTCGTTTTCTATTGAGAAAGAATTGAAACTATTGAGATGCTATTTTAAATGCGATTTGCAATAAACATATGCAATAATTAAACAATTTTAATACTTGAGATACGGTAAAACCTGTAAATAAACCTTACTGTAGCCGCAAATTTGTAGAATTTAATTATGTTTTTTTAACCTAAATTGGCATTATTTTGGGCATAAATACCTACCTAAACACAAAAAATTCATACCTAAAAAACCTTACCCTAATAATGACGCTGTTGTCAGTTCCTTGTCTGCTACTGTCTTTTTGAGAATGTTGGCGGGTAGTATCCTAATTTTACAAACAAAAACAAGATAGAATAGGAAGGAAGCCTCAACCGCGGCCTAACGTCATCTACAATAAAAGAGTAGGAAATTAATAAGAGCTTCCAATCCAATTGTTAAATCTTACTTTGCCAGTGATGTCTACCGCTGACAAGATGTGCACGAAAGATTACCCGATGTTGCTAGAGTAAGCCATGTTGTCGGTGGGTGACTTGCAATTACCTTACACTCCCAACCCGGCCAAGATAGTCAAGAACGGTCATTATCATCATTAAGTTGAGACTTTCAAATAAACGAATGTACTACGTCGACGGTTGTAAACGACTTTTCTACATACATAGTAAACTTTAACGAGAGAGAGAAAAAAAGAGTTTCCAGATTGGATTACTCAATTTTGTGCTTCATTAATTATAAATAGCAGTAATAGATCACACAAAATGTTTGGTACTGACGAACACGTTATCATTAATTTCTAAATACAAAACTGACTTCACTAAAGATTATATGTGAAAACTGAAAAGTATTCATTCATTAAAAACTTTTGTGCAATGAATGGTAAAACCAGGGTAAAGGCAATTACTCAGATTTTCAGTATGAAAAATAAATATTATGATGGTTCTATGATAGTTAATACGGAATAAACTTACCCAATAGAGTTTGGAATGAAATGGATGCAAACAAAAGTATGAAATCAGGGAGAAACTTTACCATTACCCTATCTTTAGAAATAGTCAAAGGACTAGAAAATGTTCCCAGTCCCAGTGTAACGGTGTTAATGCATAACTTTTTGCGACTAGAAGTGAAAATATACAAATAATACAATTTTTCGTCGGCAGCTATTGAGCATTTTTCTCTGGCAAAGAATTCAGAGCATCTAGCAACATCATATTTGTACAAAACTGGAAAGCGTTGGAACAGTATAGAAAAGACAAATCGCTCGACGTTGCACCACTCGGGAATGTAACAAGAAAAAAACATGATTCATTACACTGAAATCAGGCTTCTAGTTTTGATATCAGCAGGGAAAATAAAAACAGTGAAAGAAGAGGTAAACTTAGTTCTTTCGGATAAAAAGACATCATTTATAACTTATATGTGTTGTTTGTATTTAACAATGAAAAATGGTGCTAAATAACTAATTCGTTTCGCTGTATTTGCACAACATACATACATCATTTGACTCGCATCGCATACGTATTTTAATTGTCAAAGAGTATTGTTATTGTTGTTATATCCTTGTATTAGTGATTTTAGCAATTCACACCATTCATTCACACATTCATCATGATGCTTGTAAAAAGTATCAGTTTCTATTGTTCTTTAAACATAAGCATTATTTCTTCAGTCAATATAACTCAGCAGGTGGTCTCCTCATCCATCTTCGCCTCTTTTACAATGCACATAGTCAATAAGACTGTAGATAAACCTAAAAACAATGCCGCACGTGTTGCGATGTATGACAATGGTTCAAATGACGGTGATATTTTATTCATCAACTTTGCATATTACAAAGGAGCAAATCTTGTCTTGTAACAAACTGTGCACCAAAAGATTTTTACCATATGCTCAATGCAGAAGTGGACTCCTTCGGCAAGATGATGTATGTATTTTAGACACTGCCTAAAAATTATAAAGCTCAATTTTAAAACTCATTTGCGAGGTTCTTATCAGCATGCAAATCAACAAATATATGGGCGGTATAATATGCATTTATTTAGTAACATTAAAGTCAAAGTTCATTAAACAGTGATGTATAGATAAAATAAAATAATTTGTAGGTACAAAGTGCTCTCTAAATAGAATCTCTGGTATTGAAAAATCGGGAAAGGACTTTTGGATTTTTACGTAGATGAATTCTCACGATTCATAGGATTAAGTTGATACTTGTCGATTAAAATAGTATTTTCTGTTTCTGACTCATTTCTACATTTGACAGCTTAATTGTTATTTACACAGGTTGAACACTCGATGTAACATGCAAAGAGAAAAAGGCGAAACAACAATTCTTCTTCGCTTCACAAAAATCTTTCCACTTCAATCATTTACACATTATCACATTAAGCAGTTACTTACATGACGATCATGATAATCACACTGATGCTGATGACTTGCTATTGTATTCAAATTTCAAATCATCCCCATTCTTATTTAATCCTCTTTCGTACTCTAGCATCTTTCGAATAGAAAATGTTCGATTTCCCCAATGTTAATACTTCCTTATAGACATATATAAAAATCTCCATTATCATATATCATCATTACAAGAGCATATGTATAAGTATATAAGCGTGTATGCGTAGAGATTAATTTTAGCGCAAGAGCCATCATGTAAGAAGCATTAAACACAAAAATCCAACCAGCCTATATCTATTGTTAATAAAAAGAAAATTTGTTATTATAATATAGGAAATGGGGTGAAGCTTGCTAAACGTAACTTATTTAACCTTTTCCATGTAGTCTGTACAGTCATGCTATGCATCGATAATGGAGTGTCCTAAAATGACTGTCTTTTTCGGAAGTCATGTAAAATAATCACTATCATCAAAATGAATGAGATTTTGTATCAGCTACGAATTATACGACTTAATGTCTAGGCAGTCTACCATTTATGTTACACTAGTGGAATATGACAATCAAGTGGGAAAAGAAATTGGCACCAGGAACGGAAAACCCAAACGTATAGTCTGCTTCGAATATTGGTTGTTGGATGATTGTATATTCACACTCAGTTTCGTGTCCACCTTCTTTTATTCCTTGATTGATATCAAAAAGTAACAACAATGAGCGAGCATCTCTATTCCTATCTCAAGTATAATACAAACGCTTGAACGTATTTATCTAGATCTAACATAGGATTCATTCGTTCGGTGGTACGAGAAAGCCGTGATAGATAAATATTCATAGAAAAAAGTTAATTTCCTCACGATTCTAAACGGAACTTTTATTCTTTAATCTCTGTATGCAGGGAAGTCGAAATGAAGGTAATGGTTTGCTATTTTCTTCTTTTATTCCAATGTGAATGTCTGCCAATCTTTATTGCCATCTTAATCACTCAACCCATAATCATGTCAAGAAACGAAAAACACGAGGCCTTGTTTTGTTGTGTGACCTTTGTATCTTTGACAAATATCCCATAATCTAAATATCTTCCCCAAAAAAACTAAATAGCTGCAATGATAATTGATTAACTACAAATACATTCTTTCTCGTCAATTGCAAGAGGTACGATAATTAACCTTTCGCCGCTTTAGTTCTGAAATGATTTTCTAATACTAATAGTTCGATGTGGAATAACACTGAAAAATAAGGGGAGTGAAGAGTTGCGCTTGAGCCACAGCCGTGTTAGTAAAAATTAAATCTAAACTTCCACATTTTTGTAATTGAGCGTCTGAAATCTGTAATGCAACAATAATGCTTCTCTGTAAATTATAATCTTAACACCCAAGTACAAAGTGATCCTGCTTTTATTAAACCATATTGAATAATAGACATAAATTCCTTATCCATTACACCAACCGAGAAAGTAGCTAAAGATAAGAAAGCACATGCACCAAGATGATTCTTTATATTAAGCATTAGAAAAGTGCCAAAACGAGGCCTTTTTACAAAGTAGACAGCATGCATGAAAGGCAACTTTATCGGTAACGAGTGTGACGAGAAGGGAGACCTCCCGTAGCCCAAGGAATGTTGGTCGAATCATTGATCATTAAAAAACATGAGATCGAACTATCGAATAATATAACCTGCCAGCAGCACAATGTTTTGGTACAATTATCATTCACGATATGTCAGGTCTTTTTCTACTCTACGTACGGATGTTGTTTACCAATCTACCTCCTATAAATAAAAACGAACACATTTCTTCGCCGAAAGAAGCCATCATTATTATACACCATTGCTTAACAGACACCGACCCGTCGTTTTCACTTTTACGGGCAGAGCAGGACTGACTTTGATTTTATTTGGTAGCCTACCAATATCAATGTGGTGAATTACCACTCAACACTGACAGGGACAATAACCTTTCACCCGTCGAACTCAATATCTCTACCTGAAATTACGACTAGTGTATGGCTTTGCAATTTATCTTTGTAATGGATTGACACCTTTTTTGCGACTAGCGACAGTTGATTCACTGCTACTAGTGACACAAAAAATTCTACGGAATGATAACGTTAAACAAGAAAGAGAAGGGTAGCTTTTTCTGATCAATACTCTAAAGTCGACGATGAAGCGCACTTGCCCGTGGAATAATTTTATTGCCTCCAACTCTCTCAAACACATTTTTGCCATTTCCGTTAAATATAAACATGCAATGGTAATAAAGTGAGACTTCATTTGGTTCTACAATGCCGACGAGTGATGTGACCAGGATGCGAATAATGCAGCGTCAAAAATTTAAATTCTTTTCCTTTCTACACTCTTATCGCAATGTATCGGTCAGCCACTGATAAACGAGTCACTTTCGCAGGAACGTTATGAGCCATGATGTTCTGAATATAGAAATAGGAAAGGAATGGAGCCAGGGGAAATTTATGCTGGTCATGTAAACGCAATTTGGTAATAAACCTAGATCGCCATTATCGCTGTATGATTCTTTAATTTTTTAAAGTTGGCCCACTCTATTCTTAGTGGGGACTTAGATCTTGGGTGCAACCTGGGAAAATGTTAAAAGTTTGTTTTGCGGTATACTCTTCGTTTCTACTCATAAATTCACACGAGTAAAAAGAAAACTGCTCAAGAATTCACTGAAAAGCCGGATGAAGATGGGGTTTTTCTAAGCATACATACATATTTGACCTATTATGTCCATAGCACAGATTGAATGGAAGGAGTGTTATGCAACATCAAAAGGTGTCAAGAAATCAGATAGAAAAGTGAACAGAGACCACTTTATTTTCAACACAGTCAAGAAAAGTGGAAAGTGTACGAGGTAGGAGACTTAGCCCAACGTAAAGGAATAATATATGATTATTAGAAGAACTTGTAGAGAATGTGTAACAAAACCGAGGGCGGAAGAAAGGATATTTTATTGTGTACTTTTCAGAAGTTGAAAGCCTACAAGAGGCACAACGACGAACACCTTAAGGACCATAGTATGGAACGGAAGACGGAAAGGCAAGATGCTTTACTTTGTTTTCTTTTCGCAACTTTACCATATTATTATTCTACGTGAATTTAAATCTCTGATCGATAAGCTTGGTATACCTGTAAAACCATAGAATCTAGTACACATATAATAAAGCAAAAAGGTTGAAGGGCGGAAAGAGAGGAGCTCTATTGCATTTCCATTCCCTTTTGCTGACTGACTGACTGATGATACAAAGTCCAAAATCACCACAGTAAACATTCGAGTTTCGTTCACTCAAGTGTTTTAAGCCTTTGGCCTAGAGCGACTTGTTCTGTAGATTGAAGAATGGGACAAAAGTCACCTTGTTATTGTTATTATCATTATTCTATGTGTGTAACATTTTGTGTGGTTAGTAAAGTAATAATAAATAATTCGTTCTTTGCTCTTCTGTGTACTGCTTCTTGAGTATTTCGCATAATGTTTTTTTATATAGATATTTTCCTTATTATAAGAGAGGAACACTGAGCGAAAGTGACTGTGTATCTTACTACTTATTTATTTTAGCTGCCGCACAATAAGAGGGAAAACATGGTCGAACATTAATCACTGCATACAAAAGGGACATGCAGCAGAGATCAGACTGCCTAGAGAAACGATATAAGCGAGTTGTTACGTTTTGGCCATCCGTTAACAAGAGACAAACGATCCTAGGCTTCGCTTCAGCTTTGCGGTGCTAGACTGTTGTTGCTAATGTTGAGAATTGCCATCTGCGCGTTACTTTTCTCTTTCCGTATTCCATGAAGCATTACCTCTGTTCTTCTCCTTTCAAATGAAACAAAAGCGAGATTGAGTCTTGCGTTTTTGATAGACTACTTGAATAGATAAGAAACATTGCCGACTCGTTTCACAACTTCTGGACAGTGAACTGGGTGAGAGTAGAAGACTTGAAGAAACGAATAAACTTTTTAACATTGTTTTCGGGGTTTCACAGGTCTGGTGCACTTGGCTTGAAGCACAAAATCAGTTGAACTCTCTCTTTTCTTTTCGTAGTTGTCTAATGCAAATAAATTTGTAGTAATAAAACTCGGATCAGAATCTCTCATTATTACATTGACTTGTCTCGCAGTCTCTGCATCCAGATCCAGACTCCTGGTCCTGACTGAGCATACACCGCTCGTGCTTACACAAGTGCTCTCCACACAACCCAACATATGAGAGAAGAACCTTGAAATTCAATTGCCGACTGCGAATTGAAAGAATATAAGAACACCCAGAAGATTCCGACCATGCCAAAAGTCAGAGTTATCCAATTACTCCATTTCCGCGCTGAAATCTCTACGAACTGAGAATGTATGCACAGGAATTTCATTTTTAGATTCATTTTAGAAAAAGGGAAAGAGCGAAAATCCTATTTTTCCGGAATAATAACAAGAAAAGGATAAAGTCGTTTTCCCAAAAGTAGATATGTAGGCAGACGCAATTTATGTGTGTGAGCATAACGTCTTATATTTCGTAAGTGAAAATGAACGAAAAGGAGATGAAGTCGAGCTACGTGCTTTTGCACTCTCCATTATACAAATGCAAGTTTTAAGTGAGCAGACATACAGCTGTGACGACAACAACAACCAAGAGAAATCTTTTCATTTCTGGAACGGGAAAAGCAGCAGTGGTAGGTAGGCACACATTTTAGACACGAGTCCCATCAGCAGCCACTGCACCGCTTACCAACCAGCAACCACCGCCGCACAAACTACCAATGAAATGATAAGGTTTAAGGCTGACAGCATTCAAATAGTCCAAACAAAAGTCTCTTTTTACTCCTCTTCCTCCAGTATACTTTCCACTTTGTGTTGCCCATTCTCACTCTCCGCTGGATTCTAACAAAGGCAATTTTATTTACATTCGCATATATGCCATTCTCTTGATACATTTAGCACTTACACAATACCACTTACCTTGCATTACTCAAAAACAACATCAGCAACAAAAAATGCAGAAAATGAAAAAAAGACACGTTATAAATGCACTTATACATATATACCGAAGAAATGCCCCTCCTAGATTCCCAGTTGTCTCTTCTACTCCCATTCTGCTCATCCTTATCCAGTAGGCAAAGAAGCCCAGCAAACAATCCTTGTCGCCATTTTAATGTACGGATACATACAATATTCTACTAGTCTGTCTGCCTGTATGCAGCAGACTCGTTTTTGTGAATAGTCCCTATTTTGTAAATCCTCCACTTCCTTCTTTTCGTCTTTTCTCATCCTTTGGCTCTTTCTTTCTCTTCTTTTCTTCCATCATTTACCTTAAGATCAAAGGTACTTCTGAATAAATGATGAGCTTATACTCCTGGAGAAAATTTGAGGAACACTCCCATTCATCCTGATGCGGATATTCATGTGCGCAATGTACACTCTATCATATCGGTAAGCTGGGAGAAGTATGCACAATAGAAGATGGAATAAATAAAAAATAAGAATGAAAGCTAGTCTAAGATTAAACTAACGATAAAAATAACAAGAGCACAGTTAATAACAAACGGTTTTCTCAGCATCCTGTACATACATAATGTATATACATAATCATAAGTATAATAATAAATAAGTTGGTAAGCACGAACACATACATATTCAAACCCTAAATCATCGTTTATTTTTATGAAAGTATCCTACAGTAGAAGGCGCCAGGAAAGGGTACAAAATACAGAGCAACTACTATGGTCTCTGTTAAACAAACAAATTTGAAGGATCTTACACGTCTTTTTTCACTTTTCACTCCTCTCAACTCTTTTCCATTCAAAGTTTACAATGTTTTTGAAGTGTTGTGTCAGACTTTGCGGAAAGTTATACAGTACTTGTTTTACCAATTTTCATGTTCGCGCAAAACTGGTGAAAGTGGCAAGAGGGAATGAATTCAACCTATGTACATCTTTAATAGCAAAACTTATGCAAAAATGAATCAAGTTGCTTGTTTTTTCTTCATTGTGAATAAAATGGGATATACAAGTTTGTTGAAAAGTGCCTAATAGCTTTGCTATATCCTTGAGAAGTTCCTTTTCACACAAAATAAATGAATTCAGGAGTGGTAGTAATGTGCTGGTGGAAAGTAGATTCAATTATTCAAGTAAATAGACATACAAAGATGAAATAGAAAGTATCACTCCTGACTAGCCTCCATTATACGCCATACTATGGCTGAAAATTCTCAGGAGTACCACACCGTGCGATCCTAACGTGAATAAATACTCCCACTTATGCTTTTATCTTTTAAAAATATTTCTCTGTATAATAATACACTAGTGGAAGAAGGATTAAATAAATAAAGACTTTCCAGTTTGCATACTCTCACAGTGCGGAGCCAGCACAACACAGCACCATTATCAACATAATACTACAGTAATTTCTTGTTACTGACATATAAAAATTTGGGCAAACACCATCATCAGGACGAAGTGATATTAGAAGAACATTTTTCCGTATCGTCATTCTCGTGATCATCATCATCATTATTTGAGTCGACAAGTTGAAATGTCTTGTATGCATGAGTGCTACAATGGAATGTAATACTATAATGGGTGTGCACAGTTTGATGGCTGGTTAAATATGTACGAAAAGCAATTGGAAACGTGTATAATCTATAATCTATATCGGTGCCGCTGCTGCTGGTTTTTCTTTTTTAAATAATATTTTATCCTATAAATACCAATTCTCTACTGCTTCCTTCCGATCTGACGAAAAATTCCTCCATTCCACATCATTTTGGCTAGTTTGCCAAGGAATGTCAACTGGGGTATAAACAACTAGTGGACTAGGGAGCAAAAGCAAGAATGGAAAGCGGAGCAATAAGGTAATAGAATGTGACTCTAATTTCAATTTCTGCAATATCAACGTTATCATATCATTATATCAGGAAGTACCGCTACAACGAATGCATTTCGTCTAGCCCTAACGCTGCCACACATTACTTTGTAATAGAAACAGTCGTGACATGCATGGTAAAACTCCAAAAATCAGCACTGAAATATCTACAAAAGTCAAGTAAGTATTACTTTCGTGTATCTTAAAACACTGTGTCGTAGCTTTTATTCTCGAAAGCTTCGTCTACGATTTACTTTTGATCATGATGTCAGATAAACTGTATTTATTATTATATATTTATTGTGTAACACCATATTATAACCATTTCACTGCTCAGGTGCTTTCTAAGAAAGGTTATAAAATAACTTTCTCAGATGCTCACATGTCTTTTCTTTATTGTAGTGTCGTGGTGAGCGCACAGCCACCGAAACCACGTCACAGCGAAATATTTTACAAGATCGTTTCACGTAAAGCCATTTCTGTACAAATAGAGTATATTTTCGGATATTTTTCTCATCTTAAATTAAACATTTCAACGTTATGCCACGCTCAAGTATAAGCCACGCAATATTCTCAAGACTATCTTCAATTCAACTTGAAACATTATGACTTGAGCGAACTTGACTTCGTTGAGGTGAAGTAGTAAAAATGCTTTCATTTTTGTCGTTTAAAAACCTTTGCCCAATTTCCCCTTAGACCATATTTTTCAATTTTCAAAACATTACTTCTCTTTGGTTCAAAACTTTCAGTTCTGCAGCCTGTGCTCGTTTTAGTGGTTACATAGAACTCTGCCTATGTCCAACCCTGTGAAGGTGAAGTAGAAGAAATAAATACGTAAGATATGACTTTGTTTGCGCCATTGAAAAATTTGCTTTTCATTTAAGCATGATTCATTTAAGAATTTATTTTTATGGCTTTTAAAAGATAAATAGGCGAAAAGGCTGCCAGAGTTTACCATTACTTTCACTCGTAGAGCAAATTGCTAATAATAAGCAAAGAAGTATGCATTAAGGAATATTACTTCTGATAAATTATCAACTGCTGTTTCTGATTTTTATCTAGTATTTTTTCAAGTTTCCAAGCTGCAAAGAAGACTTGTTTAAGACATGTGTTGCTTCTGTATGTAGACAATTTTTTATTCAATTTCAAAATTAACATTAACAATAACACTGTTCAACTGTGCGGCAACCCCAACTCAATCAATCAGATAGCGATGAAATGCACGTGTAAAAAACGAACGGAGAGGAAGAAAGACATAGGTACGAAAAAAATTCATCGTTGGTAGAAATGCAATTCAAATGCAATAATGGGCGTGAAGTTTGAAAGCATGAATGGTAATGAATTCAAATTCAAGGTACCTCTTTACATACATATTTATGTATGCAGCGAGGGGTTACTCGCAAGTTTCGGAAAAGGAATGCGTCAAAGAAATGTCTACAAATGTCTACATTGGATGGAAAATGGACTCCAGACAACCAACATATCATAGATCAAAGGTAAAAACTTGTACATAATTGTCAATTTTATTCTTTCGGAGATTCACTTTAAGTCTGTTCACATAAACTTTGTTGCAAACTTCTAATAGCTATTTATCGGTAATATTTAAGTCAATCGATATCTAAAAGAAATACCTTGCATAATGCATTCAATGTTTGTTTCACTACGTCCACATCACTTTTGTAAACTGAAATCTGAGCCGACTGTGTGATTGTTTAATACATGACGAATGAGAAACACTAAACCAACCTTATGTATTAAACACAGGTGGAGTTTATAACTGTTGTATTGCCAGTCAAGTCCTAATCATAACCTAATGCCACATGATATAATCAATATGCTGCAGAAAATTACAACTCCTTTTTACATTGCAACTGTAGAAGTGGCTGCTCTGTTCTGTTCGTCATTTTAAATAAGCATGGTTTTCGCGTTGTATTATAATAAACAAAAATTGCATTCACTTCACTGCGTTTGGTTGTGCTTACAGATAACAAGATCAAGAAAACGGCTGGGTGATGTTGGTGATCAATAACATTAATCATAATTTTAGCACGCTATATGTTGATATCCGTTTTGATGAATCCAGCGATTCAAGAGAGTTGAATAGTTAAATAATCATAAGCACATTGAAGGCGGCGAGAATCCGTAACTTAATGTGTTTGCCGTTGCCACCTTTCATTGCGCAGTTTAATTCACAAATAAGTAATCAGCAAGAGATACAAACATTTATGTTGCTGTGTTATGTAGTCTTCGAGGCAGGCACACGCTCATCATTTTGATTAGTCCCCTCACACAAAAAAGTTTATTTAACTTTAGTTCAGCGTGAACGGCAGGAAGGAAGGTCAGATTTGTCTGGTTGAGCTTACTACATTGACGCTCATCAATTCTTGTTAGAAAAGAAAAGTCAGTGCAAACTTTTTGAACCGAACGAACAGAGTTCATGCTTATCTAACGACAACCTGTACAAACTTTTTCACTGAGTGAGATCTTTTCAGAGAATGAATGAAGGTATCTTTCTAGTTCACCTGTTTTAGCAGTTCAGCTTTGGCTGACTGTGCTCCATAAATAGAAGGAAAGTTGACTTAAGTTTACCTAACAGATTAGCATTTACTCCAAGAAAGATCGATAAGATATTATAAGGAATGAATTGAATAAAACGCGAAGAGCCAAAGAACATGGAGATCACAGATGTATAGTGCGTGAAGGCGGAAGTTCCTTTGCGGTTGAGAGATAAGTATGGTTATTATAATGTTCATAAACGATCCCCATCATCATTAACTCGCTAACAAAACGATCACATTCATACCTCTGCTGTCCTTTCGGGTGAGTATATGAGACATATTATTCCAGCTCACAAATGTACACATTATGTAAATAAATATTCTGTCAAGTGGAAGAAATGTATGGAAATATTATGCATGGGAAGCTTGAACAATGAAGCAGAGAAAAGACTACATTATACATATATTTACTAACTCCCCTTGAAATGTTTGACATACTGCCAGGAAAATAAAGGCAACAAATTGAAACGCTATACGTAAGGTGTGTAATGCTTTCAAAGTGACGCTTATTATCGAGTGAACGGAGGCAGGAGTTTTGATTTTATATGCTTTTACTCAATTTCCGACCGTTTATTTTCGGCGTGCCCTCTTGTATGTATTACCTTACTCCCTTAAATGTGTTTGACGGGATGATGACATGTTCACGGTTCAAACTGTCTTTCAACGTTCAATACAATATTCGTGATGGTGAGCGAGAGGGAAACATTCGGTAGAAATCACCCGCACGTAAATTAACCTATACATACCATCACCACCTACTCAATTATTCACTACTGACTGATATACCCGACATTGTTCGCTTTTGCCTTCTCTTCAATAGTGATATATTTTGCGCCGTTTGATTGGTTATTTTTCAACCTAAATCAAAATCATAACTACTAAACTACCCTCTGCCTTCTTTTCAACTATCGATTTCCACTCTTTATTAAATTATCTATTCCTTCAGTAGTGACTAGGCCAAGCCACAGAGGGACTTTTGGGAATAATAACTGTCATTTTTATTATATGTGCCTATATACGTATTTATTATTATATACTAGCAACAAACATTTTTATTAAAGCTAGATAGGTCCCTATTCAATATACAATAGTTGAATTAAATGACCCGGAAATACAACATGAAAAGTCTTTCTGTTTTAGTGGAACAAGATTTTCTCCACAAATCTCATTTCTGTCCTTTCTTTATTACTTTAGAACCTTCGAGTGTCAGTAGAATGTTCTTTCGTATGAGACATCACTTTTATTTATTAAATTACTTTTATTTCACTCCATTTTTTAAATTAAGATTGGCTTTCTTTTATTTTCCCACAATATTGGAGAAAATGAGTTTTCTGTGACAATTTATGCATACACGGCGAAGGCTTCCTTTCATGCTACATTTTTCCACTGATGACCATCATCAATCATGCAACAACAGTTAACATGCACCTTCTAAAGGAAGAGCATTATGTGGAATTACCCAGGTATGCTCACGTCATACTACGGACGTCGTTTAATACATTTTGTTATTATGAGAGTAGAAGAAAAGCAATAACTCGACTACCAACCAACCAACACACAATATGAGAGCATTGTAATTTATTATGTTTTATGTCACAGTTAATGCATATAGTCAACTAACTATAATCCTATGTCTTTCCAGTAGTCACCGCCACCTCCTCCAAATGTGGAAGAAGTGTTTGAAAAATTGTTTAGTTTTGCCGTATTTCATACTTTCATACAATAGAGTACAATCTAGTATACATATAGTATTGTAGCTAAAGGACGCGTACTGCTTAAATGCTGGCTTGCATTGCATGTTTTAAAACGTATCGTTTTATGTTCCGGCGTAAGTACAACAGTGAGAAATAGACAAACAGAGCGTAACTTTTTACAGACAGGAGAGTGAGAGTCATCCACATAAAAAGTGTTTCATTTTCCCTCACTCATTCCCTTTCTTTGTATTTAGCCTTTTAACATATGAGACGACCAGAAGCCAGGTCGTGCTCATGTTTCTCCACTCAAGTTCTCTCTTTCAGGAGGCAGCGTACAGATACGTATTTATGGAAGTAGTCGTCCTGAGCGGAGCAAGAAGCACCTCACCTGAATTGCTAATGATGAGAAAATCGATACACGACATGGCTTTCTCTTGATAAATTTATGACGCATGAAGCTCACCCGCTTACAATTTCACAGCGGTAAGTAATAATATTAGGTACGGGAAATAATACCCGAAAAAATTATAATATCAATTCTTTCTTGACAACAGTGAAAAGAAAGATGAATGAATTCGTAAACTTATGTGAGGCGGATTTGCGTATTTTTTAGACTCGCATCCATAAAATAGATGATTTTGATATGTAAGCCTCAATTTCTCACATTAAAGTATCTTTCCATGTAATGCTTGCTTTTAATTTTTGATTCTTCTGTACCAGTAGAAAGTGTGTATTATGTATCTACTTGTGAAAGAATTTCGTTAAGAATTAAAAGTATAATTTACCTTCTTGATTTCACGACTAATTGCAGAATCAGCCACCTCTTCAGAAGTGGTCACCGATTTCCTTTTTGAAGGTGGTCCCACCACAAGCGTTGGAGTATCGTCGACCTGTAAATAAATTAAACGATCAGGGTTAATTACGAGAAAATCGTGTTCATAAAGGTTAATTAAGTATGACAACATTCTGACTTCATTAGTTAAAAATTGGCAGATGTTCGAAAGCCTATACCTATTTCCAAAAACTGTGCTTGGTCCTAGTCCTAACTGAGCTTTTTAATGTGATATAATTTATTCTTTATTCTGATCTTAATTCTCACATTTCCATTCTCAATCATTAAATTAAACCCGAGTGAAGATATTTGGAAACATATCATTCCAGAATCCAGATGCTTAAGGGGAAGAATTTTCTTTAAAAAACTATGGAGTGGATAGATTATAAAATGTTTTAAATGTGTAACTATTTACATTATATGTAATATAATAATGTTTCTTATTTTCATTAAGCAAAAACGGATTCGCCAAGTAAAATGCTATAAAGCGTGTTCATATGTTAAGTAATGTAAGTATGTATGCTATTTATGCAGTAATATTTATTTACAGTATAAAACGTAGCTGGTTCTTTTAAAACAGAAGTTTATTCAAAATGCACTTGGAACTATATACTACTTTAATCTACTTTGTATATGCAGCAATAAATCGAGAAAAATAACCATCAAATCATCAAGTGAGGTTGCAATTTCGAAAAATGGGAACAGAGTTTTCTGTCTTCCCAAAGTTTCTAGTGTTTCAATGCTGAGCTGTGCCCGTGCGTATATTGTTCGGTTATTCTAAAGGTGCAGTATCTTTGACAAACGGGGCAAATCTCGACAAGGAGGAGACAAAACAGAGAAACAGAAAATGAAGACGACAAAATAAAATATCTTGGGTGTTTTGAAGACTATCAATAAATACACACGTGAACATATATAATTTGAATAGGTTTCAAACCTGTTCTTAGTGTGCTTACAAGTTATATTTAATGCATTCTATTGATGATAATAAAAACAAATACTATATATACAAAATGCTGTTGAACGGAAAAATTTACTCGCAATACCACAGCTAGTAAAATTTATTTTATGTCGGATTTTCAAATTACATTCAGAAGAAAATGTTAGAAATGAGACACATCCCAGGCGCTATTATCTGTGTCTGTAACATAACTAAGGTTGCAGTGGCACCGACTCCCGTGTACTGAGATAACGGGGACATAATTACATAAACGAAAGTATGATCACCAGTAAGCGTAACTGAAAGGATATTTTGGCTCTACTCATTGTCGCATTTACGTTCATGCAGTCTGAATCGGCGGAGACGTGGAAATAAAAAAAACATACATGCAATAATAGTATTAGTAAAGTCAGGATAAAGACTACGACACGTTTTTGCTTTAGAGAAGCATTTCACAATGACAGTAAAAATATATGCCAAGTCTTGTAAAATTGAAATCCGTACTTTAAAGCTCGTATATGTAGTTATAAATCAAACTGATGTAGTAAATGTGCACGTTTAGCCCATTCTATGTGTATAAATTACTGATGTGCTACACGATGACTGTCTTCTGTGTATCAGCCTATTTTTAACCGCAATATTACTCTTAGGATATGACATCTCTCTCTTTTTCGTACTCTTTCCCTGACAGTGTTTCACTCTCCAGCTCGAGCGGTTTAGGAACTCTTCTCTTTCCTTTCATCTCTAAAAAATAAAGTGAAATGAAGAATACAATCTTGGTAAGCCATGAACCATGGAGTTTAAGTTGTCTGTGAGGATTCGCTTATAAAGACGAATATTCATGAAGTGCAACGTAATTTCGGTTTGTCATACAATAAACGCAGTTGTAGAAATGGCGTGTAAGTTACAAGTTAGACAAACCGTATCTTCTACTAAAGAGTCTGTTTCTAAAACTAACTCTTATCTAGAATCGTCATATGAGCGATGGCAAGACGCTTTAAGTTGTACAATTCATTTACCCCGTGCTCTCTCATTATTACGATACATTTCTACTTGGTCTCGCATTCGCTCAAATTACCATCATGCTGACATGAATTCAAATCAGACTGGGTTTGTAAAAGATTACAGAGCACGGTATTATACGTGTTAACATTTTTTTAAATTGCATTTTATAGATTTGAATGTGGAACATGTTTATATTAAAACGGAATTACATTTAACCGTCTTTTCTCTTGTGACGGGACTGAATTTAAATTGACACTGGTTTACTATCCCCCGACAACAGAAAATTCATAGTATTGGTGGAGCTGCTTTTATGAAGCCGTTTAACTTTTATTTGGTTTGTAAAAATAATAACATCACAAGCAAATGAATGAGGTTTATTGTTTTGAAATTTGATGTACTCTCACGAATTGTGTGCCGTACCGTAAGTAAGCGTTTCGTGCGTCCCACAGTCGTCCTTCTTTTCGGACAAGAATGCACACTTAACAAAAAGAGACCATTCGTTTGCTGTGTTCTTCTTAACGCTCTTCAACTAATTTTCTAAATTTTCTGTATTTTTGAAGCTGTGATAAGTGATGCGTAAACTATTAAATATTTTAACGAGCGACTATTTCTTTAGTTTTAAGGTGACTGTCTACATTAAAAACAAAACAATTCTCATATAATCTCAGTCTCCTGTGTAAGCTATCCGAATTCAGATCGTGATTGATAAACAGTTGTGTGAATGCCATATTTGGAAACTGGGTAAATGAAGAAGAATTGTCTTCCGACCTATTCAAACTTACGAATGAATTGATGACAGATGTTTACGTAAATCGTTTGACTGAAGTCAAACCTTGTTTGGATTGGATTTTGGTCTTGATTGGATACGGTACAGGTACAACAATAAAGCTTGCTTTTACGCGATGTTGCGTTTGCCAAACTATTGAATATCAAGGCTTGAGCACGTAAGGCACGTGGACAATTTGAGTAAAGCGTCTCATCTGCACGTCACCATAAGTGTCAAAAAAGTGATTTGAACATTCTTTATAATTCTTACATACATACATCCAATATTTTAATTTGAACACACACAGGCCTAAAAACAACCATCGCCAACTAACTGTTTAGATGCACCATTGGCTACTGTTAGAACAGCGTAATCTGCCTTGAAAAGAATAAAATTAATAATTAAGTTTCGTATGACAAAGCTAGTTGTGCAATAAAGAATTTGCATATGACGAATAAATTATTTCTACAACAAAAAGTCTGAAAGTGAATGAAAACATCTAGTTTAGCGACCATTTCATTTAAATAAAATGTAAGCCGAAGGGAAAGTACAGCGCACTTCAACATTCAGCTGTCATTAGCATATCTCAATGATCTATCCATTTCCGGATATTCATCACCACCACCACAGCGTCATTTCGCAAACATTCTTGCATAAGCAAGCATGGAATTAAAAATTCAAACATTTAAAGCTAACAACCGGTTTTGACAATCATCTTTTTTGGTGTCTGGGCAGTATTTATCCCTCAAGCCTTCGCACGCATTTATGCTTGAAAAGTTGCAAACATTTTTCGACTTGTTTTCATGAACTATTATCAAATTATGTGTGCATTTTTTCATGTCAACTACATACATAAAACACATTTTTGCGACATTTACACAATATAAACGATGCTTTTAGGAGATTGGGAAAATTAAGATGAATCATTGTACCAAAATTAAATTATTTCTTTACAGTTGATGGGCATGATAATCTTTTATGAACGTAATCTAGGTAAGTGAATACATTAACGTTTGCATGTTTTTCACTTTTCAAACAAAATATCTGTCCAAGAACCATAATAGTACTATTTCTTTTCATAACACAAGATTTGAATTTTGTAATGTAATCACCAACACTTAATTTATCCCGGGCTAATTCTAGTTGCTAAAAATGTTATCGTTATGCAGCTTTACAAAAGCACAATTGCTGACATTTTGAGCAAATGCCAACATGCAAAAACACCGTATAAGGATTTCTATTCACCAGTCATTTCCATTCTCCAGTCAGTTGGTTTTGCAAAGCGAAGTTGTATTTTTCAATAAAACCTCTAATTTAACAACTAAAGATTTGTCTCTGTAGAATGAGTTAGTGGCTTGAGAGGAAAATTTTTAATTTGTATTTATTAGATAAACACGATCTTTTGGCATTGTGAGCGTTCTAGTAAGTAGGATTTATACACTCATTCATGAGCACAACTTTAAATCACAACCCAGAACCGCACCGAATCTGGAATTATCCAAGTTATGTAATAGTAACACATTGTATCTGGACATTTCGGCGAATTGAGCTCATGTTCCATCAATTAAAAACGTCAATGTATAAAATGTAGTAGTATAGCGCGCTGTTAGCTATTTACATACAAATAAATAACAAAATACCATTCTAACCAAACCATGGTTCTCGGTTTTTTGCGAGCTTCTTTTAATTCTGTGGAAAACATTAACATGTTGACGAAAAGAACGGGAGAACTCTTCATCATTTTAATCCCATCAAAGTCAAGAGAGTATCATTCTATCATTCACTTATTTGCCACGAAAATTTTTCAGGTCCTCCAAAAAACTTGTTTTAAAATTGAGTGATTGTTATGTACGCTTAAACTCATTTTTCCAGGAGAGTAAATTATAATATCACTGGAGAGCTTTTTTAAGAAGATTAAGATTTTTCATAAATTCGAAATCATAAAAGCAGATAGAATTTGTTATCTACAGGAAATAAGACATGGTAAAAAATGATGATTACCGTATTGCAACGACAAAGATGATGGCGTAGTCTGGTACGCAAGTAAAATAATTCTCAATTTTAAACATTAAAAAGGATTCCGTTATGTGATGTTGTTCCATCCTTTTTAAAGAATAAGTACCAGCGGAGCAGAGAAGTTACTGTTACAACTCTTTTACCGCCTTCACTTCGTCATTTTGTACACTCGGTATGTAGGACAAGACCACACCATAGAGAGAGAGCCAAAAACCACATGATGACGATCATCATCTTCATCGCCTTTATGATTACGGTAGATACTGATGTTGATGATGACAATATATGAAGAACATAATAATAATAATAATAATAATAGCACATAAAAATGCTCGAGTGTAAAATATTTTCTTATTATGCAGCACATACTTAAGTCAGCTCACAGCACATCAACGGAGCCCATCGAGCTGACTCACGGCAAAAGCAAACATTGCGTTACGGTATGAAGTGCGTTTCACACTGCCATACACATTTACTTGGTTCAGTCAATTTCGCTTTCACAATATCATTATTGTCATCAAGAAAGGACACATTATAATAATAAGTAGACTGTAATACAAAAGGAATTCCTCGATCCATTCAGACTTCCATTTCACTACGCTGGTCATATAGCCACATTTTTTATGTATTCGTACTGCTCTCAAAAATATATTATTATGGCGTGGTCTGATTCGTGGCTCTCTTCCCTCTTGTCTTATTTTTTCATTGAATTCACTCCGCTTCTTGGCAAATGGTGTGTTACATATTTGTAATTCAATGGCTCCACAGTCCCTTGCAACGTAATAAAAAATCTTATTAATTTGCAAGTCTGTGGCAGCTTATTTATTACATTTACGCTTCTACAATAGTACAATGCGTTTTTGCCCATTTTAATCCGGGTTGAACGCCTTTATTCTTTACATGACCATATTGTGAAAACGGTATTGTTGAACCTTAATGGAAAGAGCCAAACTGGGCTGCATTCCCATCTCATCAAGTCATCAACTCCGTCTTATGTCCATAACTAAACAAAAGCAACAAGTATCATTTTCACTTGCATCATCATCATTATTACCATAAAGCACCGAACACAATGGAAGCCTTATTGTTATTGCCACTATTATTACCACTTACATTATTAGGACATGGTTATAGGTATGTATTTTGTGTCGCTCTCTGTGTGTGCGGATTTCCTTTTTGAAAACGTAACGAATTATTTTTCGAAAGTCATTCTTTTCGTAAATTAGCCATGTACTCAAGCAGTGCACGCATTTTCTTTTTAAACTAACCACACTAAGTGCAACCTAGAATTCATTCATACTTTTCTACGCTTCGGTTTTGTTCTTGCAGTCACAGTTGCATCCCATATTACACGAAACGACATTATCAATTATAACATCGGTGCCTTGGTGCACAAAAAAAGAACAATTTATATCCTTCATGCTCAGATGACGAACCGAGAACTAAGATGACAATTAAAACTGTCACAGGAATCATAAACTGGCAAAACTTCACATTTGCAGGCACATTTATGTAGAAAGTTCGAAAGCTCTTGTAATAGTCAGTGTGGCAATGATCATCGCCACTCAGACTTCATCACCGTTAACATATGGGATTGTAGGAATACACGAAGTCATTAAAGCGGGAGGAAGAGCCTAGTTAACAATAAAAACCATTTCAAAGAGAATAGAAAAGAGACTGAGCAAGCAAGTTGTGACTCTATGATTGTTTAGCATGTCGCTGTTCCGGTCTGGTATGTTGCTGAGTCGTAGCTAAAAGCAATCAAATACGACGCGAGTCATGACAATTTGCGCCGGAGGAGTATCGCGTGAGATGTTGCTTATGTGGTGTCACGGTCCACGGTGGTCATTGTCAACTTAAATGACAGGAATTGCGCGGTCTTTGTTGCAAGCCTCTGGTTTGGCATTTATTGAATACTTGAAATGAGTCGGAATTTGTTGACATTGTCAAACATCTCAGAAAGCAAAGCATGAAATGTTAGTTGGTGTACAGATGGAATATTATTGCCACAACCAATGACGCAATATTGCACGGGTTGCTAATTTCTGACGAGATTGTTCTAATAACGAATTTTAATCTTCATTTCCTCATCTGTGCAACGCTAACAGTAGTATAATGTAGATATACTTTTTGAATGGATGCACAAAAATATATTGGTTATAGGATATTCTTGAAAGCTACCATCAATATTTACAGTTGTGCTAAATTTTGCAAGTAAAACTGACTGGGTAGCATTTAAAATTCGTATTCCCATATGCGGAAAAGGTAATTAGGTACTTAAAAGAGTTGAGGTGAAGCACTTCAGCGATACTCCTCTTTCCACGAAGCATAATTAATCTTCCTTTGCTTTCAACTTAAAAGCATCACCAGCCCAGCTTCGATTCCAACAACCGAACAAAGAGCAGCCTGTATTTCTACTTTATGTGTGTGGAATTCCAAATCAGCCTTTTGCTACCGCATTGGGAATGTCCATGCAGTCAGTGACTCAACAAGTTGGACTTCAATGTTCAATAAGGGATTGTACTGCTAAAAGTCTTCCAAGCCAAAAAAGAGGATTGTCATGAGTCTCACTCAAACCACGCGGTTCCCATACGTTGCTTTGATAATAAAGAACATTTTTTGTTTTCCATTCTTTTGAAATTCCTTGTCATATATTGTACCTATCTATCTTAATTCTATCCCAATTGCATTTCATTCTTCATCGCATTATTTAGTAAAAATCTGTAATCGGGCCTTTTAAGGTTCAATCAACACAACAATCAATTAGACATTTTATTTGCAAAATTTTATAGTTATCCTTCAAGGCGACTATTCTCCACATCAAATACAAGCAAAACTAGGTGGATAAATTCAATATTTTATTCACACGTTTATTTATACTCCGTTCAAAGGGATAATCATAACAAAGGTAATTGCAATGGTAATCAATGCTATGCAATAAATACACATGGTTCACGACTTACACGCCTACACAAGAGCCATCCAATTTAAATAACGCAAAGTGTATTCAAAAAACGTTCATCTTCCTATGTATTTTTGTCGATCATTCCTTTCAAACTTTCAGCCAGTATTGTCAGCCAATCACAACCATGCCACGTTTGATCAGAAATTATATTATTTATTTATGTATATTTGATGAGTTAAATCGAACTATTAAATTGTGCAATGGTAAAATAGATATATGTAACAGTCTTGTTTCTGGTTTGTCTGAAAATATGTCAGCATACAACACAATAAAATTGTACAATGGAAAACGCTGTAATGAACAAAACAATATTTGACATGTTTAAATCTCATAGGACCATACGGAATCTGCAGGGAATATGATCTTTGTTCTGCATGGGGCGGAACGAATCAGGAATTTGTTCATTTTTATCAATAAACCAATATTGAATAACACGACCATCCATCCTTTCTTCTTATGATGTAACTAAATAAAGCGCACTCTCAAACCGAAATTTTATTGAATAAAAACTTACATTGCAAGAGCAACAATAGGTTCCAAAATGTTAGAGTTAAAAGAGAGTAAAAGAAGGATTTCACTTCGCTTTTTAGTAACTAACAGCATGAGTAGTAGTAGATAAATTTCTCAATGATGTAATGTAGGTGGAAACGAAACTCAATATTCTTTTCCCGTAAATCTCATCATCAACAACAACACTGAAATATTTACATGATTTTACTTTCAAACAGTTTATTCAACATGAATAAAGCGTACCCAAAAGCAATACCACATTAAAAAAACGACAACGATGGACAGGCACGAATACGTTAGTCCCGTTCCAATATCATTGTGCTGGATTGGAGTTCTTTCTTCTCAAAATGCTGACACGCATGAGTTGAATTCCTCGTAAGTAGGTTCAACTCTACCTTTATACGAATACACACTAAAAATTGCACAAAAGTTTGAAAGCAGCTCTGTCGAGGGTAACAAAGCATTTCCTCAGAAAAAGGAAAAAACATCGCTTTGGAATTCTATCTTTAAAAGTAGTACATACGTGAAGGAAAAAAGAGAAAGTTACATCCAGATGTATGATGTATTCAATCAAATTGTACTACAGCGATTGGAGAATTCGAATTAGAAAGACCCGATAGAAAAATCGGTAAAAGCTGTCAATCCCAATCAAAATCATGTAAATTGAATTCTTCCTTAACTGAAACTACCCATATAACATTCGCTTCAACTGCTCTTTCCTTCAACTCCAGACCAAACAATCCAGAGAAGCATTTTTGTGCCATAACGTTTGTGCTCAGATTCACATGTAATGTGAAATTCTATACAGAACATGAATTAGCTGATACTGTCCAAAACTCGATAAAAATCTGCAGCACGTGCTATTTTTATATTTCCTGTAAGCAGTAGTTCCAATCCTTTGATAGCATGATCTGCTTGGTTGACTATGAGTAAGCTATAATGGAAGTACACCGCTGCGGTGGCGTGGACCACGACGATATCTTTTTGCGAAGTATTTGCACAAAACATTTCATTTATAGTCAACGATAAATAAACCCATATAGTAGAATATTCGGTGTGAAAAGGCAAAATGGAAGTCGAGAGAGGATAACTAAGTTTCACATTGTATAAAACCACTACGCTTTTAGCACAAACAGGTAATTACAATTTGCTATTTACAGTGCATGTACATATACCTACCTGTTTTGTCAGAGTTGGTCTCTTAAAGTGCTATAATATGTACATGTAAAATTGCAAAACAGATACAGTAACAATGAAACGTTTTATGGTCGCGGACAATGACAATGGGAACTCGTACAGGTAGGCGTTACATTCGTGACAATGCATTTGAACGTGTATTCATAACCAAAATAGACATTGTGAAGACCCTGGAATGAGGATTTTCGGTAGAATGATTTACTAACACTACCTGTTTTATCTTACAATAATGTCATTTTTATCCCAACTTGAAAACATGCTTCGGCAAGCTTAAGAATAAGTTGTGCTGTAGGTGAATGTCATTGTATAAAATCAAGAGACTTGCGACACTTCACTGTACAAGGTCTTACATTTTAAACTTTTGGTGACAGTATCAAGTGACCTTGAAACATGCACCAAAACTAATACAAATTCACGTTTACTGAAACGGTTGAGATAAGTTTTTGTTTGTAAATCAGAATTTATTGCGTGATTTTCAATGAATTGTGTTGCAAGGACCAGCTAGTTTCGTGTTTAATTATTTAATCGAAAGTTGAATTGAACTCTTTCCACACAAGTCAAAGTTACGTTTTAGTTATTTAACGCATCGTGACAAATTCCTGACGAAACGAAGTAACTATTTTGATAAATTGACTTTTGTATTATTTCGATACAGTTTATTTGCAGAGTTTCGAAAGAATGGCAGCAGCAGTCATTCGTACCAGATTTTTATAAAGTTTCATCTTGAAGCAACCTTCCTCTGTTTCTGGCTGTCCTCAATCTGGGCAATGACAAACAAGATGACACTACTACTTTACTACTTAACAGCATTGTCTTCCTACTGACGAATGCGATAAATGACGTAAACGAAAGGATAGGCAGTCAATTATTATAGAATAAGGTAAATGAAAGCTTATACTAAAATTATATAATAATACTAACATAAAGAAATATCCTATCGCAGTCTCGCACCAAAGGACGGGTCAGTCAGAGTAAGATTTTATTAAGAGTGAAAAACTGGGTGAGTGATGGACTTTTATTCTAGTTTTAATTTTAACTTTCACGACAACGCTTTCTTCCGCTCAAAGCCTCTCAACTTCATTTCATCCTAGAAAAAGCAGAATACTCCAAGAAAATATTGTCTGCCAGTCCATCAGCTTGTTGGGAAACTCGTGTGCTACATGTACAGATAATAAAATGAAACAGCTGTGACTTTTATATTATCTTCCAGTCTATCTTTTTCAATCTGACTCGAGCCGTCAACACCAGTAGCATCAGCATCGTACAACTAACAACCACCCGGCAAGCAAGCAGTCCCAACTTTTCCACTTTAGTTTCTTTTCTCCCATCACATTTTCATTTATTAAGCATAAAGCATTTACTACTTTTATGGAATGTATAATTTAAAACGGCAACAATGCAACAAAAGGATCGAAATTGGATGAAGAAGCAGCGGTGAAAGAATGAGCCCCGAGTGTAAGATACGACTTACTTTGGTGCATAGTTTGCGACTTTCTAAATAGAGAGATGGGAGAAAGTAATTTTAAGGTTTGAAAGGAAACCCATGTTACAACAGTGCCAAGTTATTATTATTATTATTATTACAATATGCACTCAATCCACAGTCACAAAATACAATCAAGAAGAAGTGTAGCCTCACTCCTACACAAGATGTTCGACGTACTACGAGCTACGGTAAGATTCTTTAAAAACTCTAGTTAAATTCTCCAACAAAGTGTCTTTAATTTTCTTCGGGCTACCTCAAGTTTGTGTCAGTTTCAATTTTTTCCCGAATACTTTCCATCTCAGCAATAAGAAATGAGACATGGCCGCCTTATGATTAGAAATAGATGAACCAAGTTTCACCTGCAATTTATAGCAGGTGGGACGTAGTAAAACACAATAATCCAGGAGAGCCGGCGGAATAGGGGAAGGGATCATCAGCCAACGGAGCATCTATCTCCTTACTCTGGCGCTTCGGATGCTCGAGCACATTACCATTTTAACCGATGCATTCATCCGAATGCTACCTTGTCCATAAACTACTGCTGCTACAGCTCAATTTATTAATGTTTTCCGTGTACGCCTGACTGACTGTATTACTATATTCCTTTACTGTATAAAGGTTGACTTCGATAAGAAAACTTTTCAGAGCATATATTTACATTAAGAATAAGAAAAAAATATTAACTTTTCCGGCAGCGTAGGTATAGTTTCTCTAACGCAGAGTCAGTCATGGTTTATCGCGGTCTCCTCATCTTATCCAAGTAATATAAACTAAAAGTGAAAAAATAGTATTAAATAAACTGAATAATAAACTAGGGCAGTTTAGTTTTTCTGTATTATTTCTTTTTGTCTTATTCGTTTTGGAATAATAAAACGGCAAAGTGAAACTTTTGATATTGCGATATAATGACAATTTTGTATTCTATTAAGTCTCAACGGATACTGTTATCAAGATATCCAGCCAGCATCCGTACTCATAATAGACCTCATCAGTGTTTCTCAGGTTTATACATTAGTTTTGTGATTCATGTAACCGAACCCTTTCTAATAGCAAGACCGTATTATTAGAAAAACAAGACATCTACTCAAATCGTAAATGAAAAGTAAAGAATTTTTTTGAATACCATTTTTATAAGTTTGTAACATTATCCATACTTCTTGCTAGCTTTATAAATAAAATAACTTCTTTTGTATTTTAGAAAAAAGTCGGATTTTGGGAATGGCTACGGATAGTTATTAGACACAATTCCTCCGCCTTTCTTTTCCTTGTGTTCACGAATTAAGTTCAAAATAAAGATAATAATATAAAATAAAACTTTTTTCTTTCTCATTTTCTCGCTAAGCGAAGGAATACATTCAATCAGTAAACTTCACATGCTGCTTTTATTACTTTTGATGCGCATCGCCGTGTGTCTTCTAAGGAACGTCAAAAATACCGAGAGGGGTTCCCGCTGACTTGTTTTGAAGAAAAACAACGTTTTGAATGGAAAACTTAATACTACAGACTACTTATGTCTACAGTTTCATATGAAATTTACATTAGCTTTGGTACAATGTCTATCATTACTACCGACGTCATTATTGTGATGTTCGATGAAATGAGGAATGAACGGAGTATTGCTTGCAATTTAATCAAGACCGTAAAACCTTTAAAAGTTAATATAAAAATGGACGCGTAAATCAAGGCAA
>VYYJ01001782.1:0-27103 GCA_021029165.1 Cyphoderus albinus
AAGAGTTACCAAAATGGATCTCCTCTATCCACTGCCTCATGTCGTCTTTCAAAGTTCCTTCATACTCATCTGAAAGACATTCCATTTACATCAATAATGCATACCTTATAAACATTTTGTTTTTTATATTAAGTTTTTGCCAATCATCAAACCGACTTTGTAGTATGTAGCGAAAACTATAACTCTGGCAAAAGAGCTTATCCCAGTAGTAAACATCCTCTGGTTCTGCGTGTGCATTGGCGTCCACAGGGGCTGCCATTTTGGCTGTACGAACTGGAATATGAACTTAACGTACAAGAATTTGCAAATACTAATTCAAGAGTATTTTAATTGGACTGATAATTAATCTATCGTTAAAAAAATGAACTGTAAATTTTGATGTTCAACTATGACCGGAATACGTTTTGCAAAATCAGAAACAGTTTTATAACTAAAAATTTATCGGCCGAGAAAAAAGTTAAGAAAGAATTCGTTGATAAAACATTTTAAAATTCTTTTCTCTACCAGTTTCCATGCAAAATAATTATATGCTATGTAACTAACTCTTGTCAAAGTGTAATATGCTTAATAAAGCCTTTTAACGATAAATTGATGGGGTTTTGGGTTTTTTGGTTTATTTAATGCACTACTATTTTTGAAATGAGTTATACATGCCTGCGAATTAAACTATGAATTTGGAATATTTATGAATAAAGATAATACGACGAAAGTTTGAAGCTCAATCGTGGGATGGATTTTGATCCTCATCTGAAGATGATTCTTGATCCTTGGGCGGTTTTGGGTGGTTAGGATTGTCTTGTTTCACTTTTCTGAAGCCCTTGTCTAGACATTCCTTACTTTTACCAATCTGGTGAGTCTTGGCGTCTCCGTCATTGTCAAAGTTTCTTAAACAACCCCTACATTGATAGCGAGTGATTTCAGTCAGATCACCATGTCTGGAAGATGCATGGGTTGGTCTCTCCGTTCGTTTCTTCATACTTCGTGTAGTCATGCCCTTTGGAGAAGGCTTTTTCGGAGCAGACCAAAGAGCTACAGTTGATGGACGAAGTCTCCTAATAGATATGACAAGTCTTGGTTTTGCCTTTGTCTTCACTGGAGCTCTATGCTGGGTACCCTTTTTCGCATTGGAAGCGGATGCTGTCTTTGTCCCATCATCTCTTTTCTGATATTTTGTCGGGGGTGCTTCCGGGCATAAACGTTCAGCAATGTGTTGTTTGCTTTGTCCACCGGCCGACCTTTTAGGTTTATCGATACAGTTACCCTTCCTATTCAAGGATGCCTGACTTGAAGCCGCGCCTGACTTTTCTTTCTTGCGGTACTTGATAACTGGTATGAACAGGTCATCACTCGAGGACGCTTCACTTGGTGTCTTGTTCTTGTTGCCTTTCCTAGATCCTGTTCCAGTGGCTTTTTTCTTCTTTGTGTAAGTAATTGGAACAAAGAGATCTTCATCCGAGGAGTCCTCAATAGCTGTATTGGTCTCTTTTGGTGGTCCGTCATTCTTCTTTCCTTTTCCAGCGTTCCTTGTCAAAGATGTTTTGCTTGCGGGTTTTGGTTTGCTTTTAGTCCTGTGCGCTTTCACCTTCTTTCGGTATGTAATAACTGGCTCAAATAGGTCATCACTGGAAGAGTCTACATTGGTTGCCTTGTCCTTTTGCTTATTGACCGTCCTCTCTTTGCATGGACTTTGTCTCTTTTCCTGTCCGAAGCGACCACCTGACGTTCCTGGCTTTGATTTTTTAGTTACTCTTCCATCTCTGCCATGTTCATAAAATTCCGGACATACGACTCTGCTTGTTCCTGGTTGTTGCTCATTAATTGGTTCATTTATCGTTGAAGAGGTTTCGTCCAGATGGTTCGAATGCTGACATGTTGGTAATCTGGTGTTGATAAACATTTTTCGAGCAGACTTTTCCAGTTGGGAAACTATGTTTTGAAAGTTTTCACATCCTTCATATTCACAAAGGCATTCCTACCAAGCCAGATAATAATATTAACTTCCAAATAATTTTCAAATTTTAATAAAAGTTCTACCTTTATTCCAAGTTGCTCCTTCAGAGACCCATAATCAAAGGAAAGCTCTGTTCCTGGACTAACACTCTTGTTTGCGACCACAACGTTGTGCAAAGTTCCACCCGCAAAGTATGTATAGACATTACAATTCGGATTATCACTATGCGATAAGAAACGACTCAGGTTACCTGCGGTGGTAGGCTCGATCACCAGGCGGTTTTTACCAATTGTCCGACTAATGTCCAGAGCGTACACTGTAGTTCTATAGAGAGGATTCTCAGTTTTCACATAGACCGATCCAGTAAACTCCAACACAAATTCATCTTCTCGAATGCCTTCCATTGTGACAAGCGCGAGTCCTCGACCATGTCGATGTTCTACCTTTAGCTTGCTCTTCCATTGATTATTTCTAAAACTGTGTTTTAGAATTTAAAAAATTTAGCATTTAGCAATAAATCGGGCAAAGTTGTGATTCTCAGACAATATTTTAATTTACGGCTGGTTCTCGCAGCCTTCCCCACAAGTGGCAGCGCATTCCCTGTAATCCTCCCTATTTAAACAGCCTCCTTCATGGCATTTTCTAGTCCGACCATTTTGTAGAGTGCACCCACACTCCACGTCCCAGTCTGCTTCATCCCCAAACTCGCGAGCCACAGTCTCGTTTAAAATGCGCTGTACTTTTTTCGAGGTAATGACATCTATACAAAAATTACATTAAACTAGTTATAACTATTTAAAAATTCAATCATTGTGCAGTTTACTGTGAGTAATATATTTTTGTTACTATACTCTGTGTTATGTATTGAAAACCGAATAATCGGCTGAGTCTCGCCCTAGTCATCTGAGGAGGCCCATCCCAGACGATACTGTCGATATGATCCTGATCCATCGATCTAATTTTTAAAACAATTTATTTTAAACTAACTGGTGAAATGAGATCAAGTCATAATCTAGCGGTGTATCGTTAAAAAACAAAGAATTTAGGTGTTAATATCGACTAAATGGAAATTGTGGAGAATCGCATAATTCATAGAGTAGAAAGAAATAAAATCTCATCGAAATAAAAACAATAGTGGAACCGAGAATTTTTGTTAATTTGTCTACTGGCAGTTTCCATGAAAAATTATTTTCTGAGTGTTGCTTTTTTTGTCCACTCGAAAGCACAATGCATTATTAAACTAATACAATGCTCTAATTAGAATTAATCGAGTACACAGTTGGTTGCGATTATCATCGTTCTTTTTTTCTTTTTATTCTACGTGAATTTAACTGTAAAGATGAATTCAAAACTTCAATTTAGACTAGATTGTATAATATTTGACAAAAACTTTAGTCTTCATTAGGTGATTCGTCTTCAGATGATGTGTCATCATCTCGTGGTTTGATTTCAATGAACCCCTTATCTCGACATTTTTTCCGCTTGCCTTCCTGATGAGTTTTTACGTCTGCTTTTCTCTTGAAATCCTCCTTGAGGCACCCTCTGCATTGATACCTGGTAATCTCTGAAAGGTCGGCGTGCAACCGCTTGTGTTGGAGCATGGTATCTTTTGTCAAGAACCACCTACGGACAGTAACATGACCAATATTTTTAAAAAATTATCATTGGTGGGTTACATTGGTGAGATTTATCGGTAAAATAATAAGTAAAGTAATCAAGACAAACTTGTCGCAGTGAGGGCATTTATGGTTGCGATTCTGTAGAATAGACTCTATGTGCTTGTCGAACTTTGTTTTGTGGTTAAATTGTCTATCGCAATGCTGACAAAATAATGACTTAGGATCCCGTCTTGGTCGACCCTTTTTTTTCGGCACAGGTTGTGCAGACGCAGATGGAACTTGCCTTGGCGGTCTTCCTCTTCCTCGCGGAGGTTGTTGTGCTTGAGCCGGTGTTGGCGTTGGAGAAGTTCGAGGCGGACAGGCGGGTGTGGGTGGTCGTGCAGGTATCGGAGGTTGAGCAAGAATCGGAAGACAAGTGGTTCTGTGTGGTCGAGCAGTTGTTGGACGTAACGCACGTGTCGGTTGCTGAGTAGATGGCGGAGGTGGAACGGGTGTCGGGGGTGTAGTAGAAGTCCTAGTTGGGGGTGATGCACAATCAGGTGGAGGAGTCTTTGCTGCGGTTCGTGCTCGAGTTTGAGCTCGCGTTCGAGGAGGGCTCAGTGTCCGAACAGGGTTCGTCGTTGTTGCTGGAGGTGTTTGTGTCCGAGCATGTCTTTGGACAGGCACCAACGATTCAAATCTACATATGATAGTAGAAGTAGAAGAATCAGTGCTCGGTGACCTAACAGCTCTAGTGAGTGTAAGCGGTGGTGGTGTGGGTGAGCGATGATGAGGTGGCGTCTGCTGCTGGCCAGTGTTTTGAATTCCAAGCTCTGGAGGAGGTGGTGTCGGTGACGAACAAGGAGGCAGTGCTTGTCCGTGACGATGCTTGGGAGATTTTTTTTTAGGAGTAGAGGGCAGAGTCCCACATGATGGTCGTGGTCGTGGTAGTGGTAGCCTTGGTTTGGGAGGCGCTTTGGAAGGTGCTTTAGGAGTCGGAACTTTTTTCGAGACGGGAGTGGAAGCTGCTTTCGACCCGTCATCCTTCTTCCGGTATTTCCTTGTTGGTGATGCTTCTTTTTTCGGTTTTTCGTTGCTCTCTCTCTTTCTTTTTACTGAGGTATGACTCATCCTAGGCTGAAGTTTGGAAGTTCCAACTGCTTTTTTCTTTTTACGGTACGTAATAACTTCAACAAAAAGGTCTTCATTCGAAGAGTCGTCACTAGTTGTCTTATCGTCCTGCGTACTAGTATCTTTATCCTTTCCTGAACACCCGCTCTTCACTTGGCCAGACGAATCACTCACATTTGTTGCCTTTTTGCACTTTCCACTCTTTTCTCCTTGCGACATGGGCTCCCTTGTATTCTCGTAAAACTCTGGACAAACCACTCTACTTGTACCCGGTTGTTCCCCATCAGGAGGTTCGTTAGACGATACTGGAGAAGTGGCTGCATCCCGATGTTTTGAATGGCCACATGGATGCAGTCTAGAGTTGATGAACATTTTTCGAGCAGAATTTTCCAGCTGGTCAACTAAATCTTCAAAGTTCTCACATCCTTCGTATTCACAAAGACACTCCTTCAGGTCCGAAAAATTAAATGACAACATAAATATTTATCAATACAGCTGTGATCTTAATATTTTTTAATTGTCATGATTTACTTTAATTCCAAGCTGTTTCCTCTTGGCTCCATAATCAAATGTCAATTCCACATCTTCTCCAAAGTCTTTGATTGCGACGATGACGTTGTGAAGAGCTCCTCCAGCAAAGTAAGTGTAGACTTCGCAATTCGGATTTTCACTGTGTGCTAAGAACCTACCGAGATTTCCAGTGTCCGTAGGTTCAATCACCAACCGATTCCTCCCAAAAGTCCTGTTAATGTCAATCGCATAAACGGTCGTCTCCCGATGAGGGTTCTCGCTGCTCATGTACACTGCGCCGATGAATTCCAAGACATAATCACCTTGACGGATTTTCTCCATTGTGACAATACCGGTGCCGCGTCCGTGACGAGGTACTAGCTTCAGCTTTGTTTTCCATTGACTGTTTCTGAATCTATTTCAATTTATAACCGAATTACATTTAGCATTTTAGCGATAAATCTATTTAAAATGATTGCCTTTGTAAAAATAATTTACGGCTGGTTATCACAGCCTTCTCCACAAGTGGGTGGGCACTCTCGATAATCAGATCTGTTTATGCAACTTCTTTCATGACATTTTATTTCTCTCCCCCTACCGAGCGTACATACGCACTCTCTGTCCCACTCATTTTCGTCTCCAAAATCTCGTGCAATCGATTCATTCATTATCCGTTCTGCCCTCCTTGAAGTAATCACATCTGGATGAACAAAAATCAAATTCGGTTTCAATCAAATTATAAAAATATTCCTTATTAATTAGCTGTATATTATTTAAATACTCTGCGTAATATATTGAAAGCCAAAAAGCCGACTAATTCGCTCTCTGTTCATCTGCGGAGGACCCTCCCAAACGAGACCATCTATTTGATCCTGATCCATATTTAATAAACAGCAGAATGCTAATTTGAAACATCTACCGATAAAGTGCAAAAATGGGTGTTGGTCATAGCTAATACTGAAATTTTGAGTACAAACACTTTTACCAAAAAGGCAAAAAGTTCGAATGAAAAGAAATTTCTGCACATTCAACTGTTTTTCACAGTTTTTCATTCTGTACAATATTTCAATGAACTAGAGTTTATTTCTCATAGCGTGTTAAAATTACTTGTAGCAACGACAACGGTTTCTACTGATTGTTCTATTTAAATGATGCCTAAATAGGTGCCCTATTATTGTGGGACATTTCATCCAAGATCACACTACTCTGCATTGTAAAATCAATTTTTTGAAATTTTTCAGATTTTTCGTCCACTCGAAAATATTTTAAAAATTCATTTTAAGTATTAGTACAGCATAATGTTATCGAAAGCAACTCTGATAATTAAAAACAAAATTCCCAAAAATGATATAGTCATTATACAAATAAAAAATATACATTCAATCATGATACGTTTAAAATTAATTTCCTTCCTTTTTAGGTGAGATCTCTTTATTCATTATCCGATGAAGATTGCTCCGATGAACTGGACTCTTCTCCACTTGATTGTCGCTCCTCAACAATGGGAAGTTCTTTTTCGTTTCCTTCATTCAAAGTATCCTGTCCTGAGCCGGAAGGGAATGCCTTGCTGTAATCCGGTTCCAGTACGATAAAACCCTTTTTTTTACACTTAGACGTAGTACCTTTTTGATGAATTTTTACATATGCAGGTCTTTTAAACTCCACGGAACATCCGTTACATTTGTACCGCCTAAGCTGGGAAATGTCAACATGTGTTCGTTGGTGCTGCAGCATAGTATCATTTGTCAAGAAACGCCTGGTAAATTTGAACGACAATTGATTAGTTAAATTCTAGTAATGCAGAAGAAAGTAAAAAATTTCTATATTAATATGACTCACTTGTCACAATCCGGACATGGATAATTGCGTTGATTAAGCAGTGATTCGATATGCTTGTCAAATTTTGTTTTGTGATTGAATTGTTTATCACAATGTTCACAAAACAAAGTAGCAGGATCTCGTTTGGGCCTTCCCTTCTTCTTCTTTTCCGTCTGTCCCAAAGTCCTTTTGACCTTGTTGTTAGGCAGTCCCTTCTTATTGTTGGCTTTTGGTTCAGAATCACTTTTAAGTTTCTTTCTTGGCCTTTTCTCTTTCGTTTCGGATTTCAGTTCAGGAGCACTTTGAGGAGTATTTCTCGGCCTTCCCCTTTTTCGGGTTTGTTGAGGAACTGGAGTAGCTGGAAGTGCCAAAGCCTCGAAACGGCCGACTAACTCTTCTCCTGATGAAGGAGTGTTCGCAGTGCCTACTACAGCCGTGTCCTTGGACTGCTTGTTTGTGGTTTCGATAGTGGCACTACTTGACAGATCTATTGGCACTGGCGTTTGTGTAGCAAATTCATCGCCAATCGCTGCAATTGCTTTTTGTACATGATCCGATACACACGAATCAGCTTCACCGGACCCTGATGCTCCTTCTGGAAGTCCTGGAGATGACAAACGTAATTCAGTATGATGCTCTTCATAGGCATCTGTCTGTGGAGAATCATGCTGCGTGGACACTTCAACATCAATGTCTTCCGTTGAATCCTCAGAGGCGAAGAGATCGACACTGATGACGCTACATGACCCTGACGCCCCTTCAGGAAGAGCTGGTGACAAGGGACAGGGTTGATGAGCTTCCGCAGCAGCCTGATGGTCAGAAGCCGGTAGCTGTGGCGAACGAGACGGATAATCTGGAAATGGCGTCGTCCCATGAAGGATTGATGGACGTGACCGTGTGCAAGTCTCATATGCCTGCTCCTCAGAGTCATCTGGTTGACACAAAGAGGAATAATCTTGCACCATTGATGAATCAGCACCGTCTTCTTCCATCGCGTTTGACTCGGGAAAAGTAGAGTGGAGAAGCATTTTCGTGAGAGCCTCCTTGGTTTGCTCCTTTGCACGCTCAAACAGATTACATTTTATCTCCAGACATAGGCAATTCTGCAAAAAAAAAAAATTAAAATTCATCACGTCAGTTAGAACCACAATTAGATCTCCTTTTAATAAAAAAGCTTTTTAGTTTTAATTACCTTAACTCCAAGACCCTCGAGTTCGTTTCCATAATGCCATACAAGCTCAGTTTTCGGGGCAATATCTTTGATAGCAATGACTGCGTTACGCAGTTTGTCACCGGCTCGAAAAGTCTGCAACTTACAATTTGGAGCGTAACTATGCGCCAGGTATCTTCCAATGTTGCCCTTTCTAGTCGGCTCTACCAGCAAATCCGGCTTCACAGAACTCCTAAGTGCACATGCGTATTTACTGGTTCCCGGAAATGGAGTATAATTCGGGTGATACACTTCTCCAATATACTCCATGATAAAGTCGTCTTTCTGAATAGCCACCATTGTGACAAGTCCGAATCCCCTGAAAGGACGAGCAATCAACCTCCCTTTGATTTTCCATTTATTGAGGCTGAACCTGGATTACATTAATTAATCATGAAAATTAATCTTTAATCCTCTTTTCTGTAGATACATATATTTAGATTTTTAAAAGGCAATACTTACGGTTGATTTTGACACTCTTTTCCACACGATTGTGAACACTCCTCACAGTTGGAACGTGTTGTACATCCGTCGTCAGTGCATTTTTTGCCATTGACTATTTTGCAATCACAGCATAGTTCTTCGTCCCCAAAATCACAGTCAATCTGCCTCCGCATTAAGTTTTCAGTCACACTAACGCATTCTTGCTGAGACGGAGCAATCACATCTGTAATTAATTAAGATGAATGATAAATAAATATACAGAATCATAATTACTATTGCCTGCTAATTAAATTAAAATAAATACAGAATCACTTACTTTTTGTAATTAATTCAAACCCAAACAGCTGCTTGAACTTGGCTGCCGTTAATTGTGGCGGCCCTTGCCACTTGATACGATCGATTTCCTCTTGTTCCATTATATTCGGTTATTTATCGATTAAGTTATTAACTAACTTGTTTAAAAAACAACACTGACTACACAGTCACTAATCTAAAGATTTGAAACTTATTCATTGAACGATAAAAATGGAATTGTCACACATGTTGTAAATAGTTAATTAATTACGATTTTATTTACTCGAACGAAATCATCTTTCAATTCCAGACAAAAGCTAATAGACATTGATCAGCAGTGTGGAGTGGAGGAGAAGGAAAACAAAACAAAGAGCCCTGCTGAGAAGCAACAATCAAGAGACCGAGTAGCTCCAGCGTAATGTTCCACTGGAACTACACTTGTACGTATGCACATACAGTTGGGAATGGAGGAGCATTGAGAAAGAGCAGCGTTTATCGTACCCTCATGTTCCTGTAGTATTCATGTTTAAACATGTAATCATATGCAAATTATTTNTTCATGTTTAAACATGTAATCATATGCAAATTATTTTATTCCTGATATCGTCGTACTTTATTTATTCATACAACTTCCATTCCATTTTGCATTTCGTACACTTTGTGTCTGGTTTTTGGATTTTAGACTTTTCGTCCACTCGAAATAGAATTTAGTATTATTTACTTTTCGTCTACTCGAAGTGATTTTTTTAGTTTTTTAGTTTTCGTCTACTCGAAAGGGATTTTATGCATTTTTTACTTTTCGTCTACTCGAAAAAGAATTTAGTATTATTTATTTTTCGTCTACTCGAAGTGTTTTTTTTAGTATTATTTATTTTTCGTCTACTCGAAAGAAAATTTAGTATTATTTATTTTTCGTCTACTCGAAAGAAAATTTAGTATTATTTATTTTTCGTCTACTCCAAAGAGAATTTAGTATTATTTATTTTTCGTCTACTCCAAAGAGAATTTAGTATTATTTATTTTTCGTCTACTCCAAAGAGAATGTAGTATTGTTTATTTTTCGTCTACTCCAAAAGGATTTTATGCATTTTTTACTTTTCATCTACTCGAAAGGGAATTTAGTATTATTCATTTTTTTTCTACTCGATAGGGATTTTATTTCATTTTTTATTTTTATATATTTTAGTATTATTCTGACCATCCAGTCTACTCAACCAATTACTTTCTTAATTATTAACTTGTTTACTAATTTACTTTGATTATCCACTTTCAAAATCAATGAAAACTGAGTCGCCCAAATTCATGTGGATTATTGAATTCGCTGGAATATTTTATTTCAATTTAGTTATTTGCTGCAATTGTACTGATTAATTTAGACAAGATAATGTGATTCATAAAATTCATTGTACTACAAATTTTGACATAAAAGATTACTTCTAATTATTTGACACTGAAATTTTAAATGACTGCCGCTCGTTTATCAGTTTGGAAAGCTGATCTTGTCACTTTTTGCCCTTCTTCTGTCGGTCTTGTTTCTTTCGTAATTCCTCTCGACGACGCCTTGCGTGATACTGTGCGGATTCGCCGTCTTCGTCGTCCTCATCAAAGCTCCGATCCTCATGACTGGGGTCACTCCTCCGGGGGGCAGATTGCGGCCAAACAATCACGTCGGGAATCCTTGCAGTGTGTTCCCTTTCCATGTGTCTCACTATTTCTCTCTCGGTTCGGTATCTAAACGGACAATTACGCACGCAACAAAAGTAAGGCCTGTCCACGGAGCCGAGTCTACCAGGTAGGTTGTCGAGGTTCTGTCGGTTATACACCAAACTCGGTCGGATAAGATGTTCAGGCAAAACAATTTCAGAATGCTTTGTTGGTCGGAGCCATCCCTCATCGTAGTAATTTTCATGAGGCAGAAATTTCTGTAATAATAAATAACAACAGTCATTAGTAATGATGGGTAAAGGTTGCTGTCTAAACAGGTTTTTTAAACAAATGAAGGACAAGATTTCTTTTCGATTAATTTACCCAAAATCTATCAGAAGGACCCGCCTCCCGTTGAGGAAACTTTATAGTGAGCACCTCATCCGGCTGGATATTTCGTATTGCAACCACAAGTAATCTGATCTCCTTCTCGACAATCCACTCCTGGACTGCACAATTTGGATTTTTTGAGTGATGTAAAAATCGGCTTTCATTTGCCTGAGTACGCTGGCAGACGTACAATGGTCCTCGGATCCTGAATTTTGTTAACGGGAGACAGTGGGTTTGATTTTGCCGTATCTGACCTTGTTTCAACAGTCCCACGTACTCGACCACTGGAACCTTTTCCTCAATCGCTTGCGTAGGAACTAGAGATAATCCAAAACCGTCTATACCCTGGATCTTGAGATGGTTGGATAATTGATTTCTGGCAAATCTACAATACAGGTGGACCTCTGTTTTACATTGCAAAATGAAACGTTTTTATTTCTTTTGTATTATTGTCACCCTTACATTTGATTTCTACATTTCTCGCCACAACTGGATGGACACTCCAATTTCATAAATCGCAAGGGACAATTGTCGTCGGCACACTTCATCCCTCTTGTAATCTGACACTGACAGGATGGTCCGGGAGCTGTCTCCATGTTCTGGAAGTAGACCTCTAGGATCCATTGTCTAACGGTCGCATTTGTGTAACCCTCGTACTCGTCTACCAAGACATTTTATCGAACCATTTACACAATTAACACTTTTCTAAATTGCTATTCATGGTATAAAAGATAGACTCCTTACTTCGATTTATATACCGATATCTAAAAAATTGAAGGAAAAGCCGATCGCAAAAAAAAGGGTCTTGGTTGGCAGCCATTTGCAATCAAGAGCAACAGTAATTGATAATGCAACAACTACACGAGCAATTTAAGATTATTTGAATTCTACAGTCAAGAGGATGATAGACATTAAACTTTTAACGATAAAGCAATGAATTTTCAGTGAAGCAATGGAATGGTCTTGTAAATGTCAAGGGTCAAAAAAAGAAATAACCCGGTGGGATGAATGAGTTTTTACTTTGAAACTTTTCATCTGATAAAGAAAAAATCAAAAAATACTTTCAGCAATTAGAATTTTCTTTTCTATTTCCATGTGAATTGTTTACTACATTACATTTTCCTGATTATTGTCATTTTTAATTCAAGTGTTTTATGATTTTTCGTCCACTCGAATGTTTGTTTTATGATAGTTTGATAGTATGATTTTATGATAGTCATGATAGTTTTATGATTTACTTATATCATCAGTGATCATCAGTGTGAATGAGTTTTTATCACTTGAAATTTTTATTGAACATTTTCTCTTGCTAATGAAACTATAATGTTGATACGTTTAATTTGATCTTTTTGTAGGAAAATGGAGAGAAGAATTTTCAATCTCAAAGAAATCTCAATCTTCGTCTGAAGAAGAAGAAGATGCATCTTGTCGTCGGTTTGGTCCTCGATAGACTTGTCCGGGTTTCACCACAACAGTTTCGCCTTTTTTGCATTTTGACAATTTCCCTCCTTGATGAGTCCTAACGTCCCCCCTTCTCCGGAATCTATCACCACATTTTGAGCAATGAAACCATGTAGTTTCCTCATCAGGAAGATGCAATTTCCTATGCTGATCCAGGACGTTTTGAGTGTTAAAACGACTGTCAAATAACAAACTGTATTTAGAAAAGTTTATGTTGGACCTTTCATCGATAAACATTCAAATTTTAAAATATACTTACTCTCCACACTCTTCGCATACGAAACGGCGATCTCTAATGTGTAACGCATTCCTATGATTTTCGAGATGTCCAAGGTGGTTAAAACTCATGGGGCAATAATCACATTGCAGTCTTTCCGGATCTTTCTTGGGCCTGCCTCTCTTTGCCGGTGTCTTGGGCTCAGGTGGACTAGGAGGTCGCGTGCGGGGTCGTCCACGACGTGCTGCCTGTCTACTAACAGTTGATGGTCGTTGCAAAGCCTGCAGAGCACATGATGGCAAAACTCTTGGTCCTGCTTCTTTTGGTGGTTGGCGGCGGGTAGACTCATCAGGTGGTTGTAAAAACGGTTGAGGAGGAGGTACCGATGGTGGTCTGCTAGGAGCGTTTCCAGGTTTTGTGCCTTGGTCGCATCTTGTCAGAAAAAGCTTGGGATGTCTTATCTGATATGGTGGCGCTGTTTTTGGAGTAAATGGCATAGGAGCAATGGACGGTGGAGGAGGCAGCTGCGGTCTGATTGGAGTGACATATCTTGGCAGGACGAGTTGGGGCAGTCCTTTGATCAGTTCCAACACTAACCGATCGTCTGCACGAGGTGGTTTATCGGACGAAAATTCAATCGTAGGATTATTAACATTGATTGTAATTCGTGGGACTGGAGATTTTTTCTTTGGAGCCTTTGATGGTGTCATGTTTTCCAGACTCAATTTGGCTGTTTTCTTGAATTTGCATGCTTGAGTAAAACTGTACTCCTCTGAAGATTCGTCTACTGATGAAATGTTTTGCCTTTCATTATTAGAATGATCGGAAGTTTGCCGCTTCCTCTTCACTGGACCAGTTGGGGTTTGTCGCTCGGCTAATTCATTCTGTTTGCCATTTTGCTGGCTTCTTGTTTGTCTCGGTTCCCCCCTTTGGTAGACTTCTGGGCAGTTGGCACGACTAGTCCCTGGCCTTTGTTCATCGATATTTTCAAGTTCCAAGTTTTCTTCTATTTTCTTAGTTTTCTTTGTTGCTTTAGCTCGGTCTGAAGAAAAATAACCGGTTCTAGAGAGCTTAGTTCGCAGGGAAGATGCAAGCTTGTCGGTGTAAATTTTCAGTTCTTCTATCTTGCAGTGGTCGCATAAACATTTCTGCAAAATATTAAAGAATTTGGTAATTTGTATTAAAACAGTTAAATGGCAAAACGAAAAATGTAGAATATTTTTCAAACCTTGATGCCTAATTTTTTAAAGTCCCTCCCGTAGTGAAAGGTCAGCTCCGTGCCTGGCGAGATATTCTTGCAGGCCATAATTACTACATGGATGCTATCCCCTGATAAGTAAGTGTAAGCTTCGCAGTTGGGCTTGCAGCTGTGGGCAAGGAATCGAATAATATTTCCATGAGTCGTAGGTTCAATCACTAAGCTCTGGTCGCTCTCTTCATCAAATAATCTGCGTATTTGAATTGCATAATTTGAATTTCTATGAGGGTTCTCCAGGTCCAGGAAAACCTGACCTACAAATTCTTCAATAAATTCGTTCTTTGCTATCGGTTCCTGAGTGACAATTCCCATTCCACGTCCCTCTCTATGTACCAAATTGAGTTTGCTTTTCCACTCATTGTTGCGAAAACTATTGTCATTTAAAAAAACTGGACATTTAATGATGAAAAAATGATTTAATAGAAAGATAAAAAGATTAAAATGAAACTTACGGTTGATTTGTACAGCCTTCACCGCAGTCCGCTGGACATTCCCTAAACTTGCTCAGGTTGATGCATTTGTTAAACAAGTTACACTTTTTCGTCCTATTTGGAGGGAGGGTACACCTGCATGGCGTGTTTCGAACGTTGCCATAAAGCTCTTGAACTATCTCCTCCAATACATTCTGCACTCGCGGACTAGTAACAATATCTGGATGAATTCAATATTGCAGTAAATATTATAATACATCGATGAACATGTATTAATCACTAAATGCTAAAAATGACTTGTGATTATATGATTACTTTCTGTGATGTAGTGAAAACCCAGAAGCTGGTCGAATTTTTCAGCCGATAATTGTGACTCTTCTCCCCATTGATGGTTGTCAATATCTAATTGATCCATTTTAATTGCACATTGAAAAAATTATCAAAACTAAAATTTTGCAAACAGTGTCGTTCTATCGTTAAATCATGCGTTACAATAAACTGTTAAACCGGATATGAAGTTTTTCTTTGATGACAATCTTTCTTGCCAAATGACAAATATATTAGTTATATTTTAAAGACTGTTACGGCGACGACACTTCTGGAATAATCATATGTTAGCATAAGTTATATAATTAAATATATTTTTCGTCCACTCGAAAGTTTATTTTTCATTTCAATGCCGTCAATGCCAGACACATAGCCATTGTTGCCTGACTCTTTGCAGCGACGTTTTTTTTGGTTCACTGGTGATTCCACGAAATTGAAAATGCATTTGATCTGATGTTTTTGCACAACAACAAACACGCAGTGATGCTTTTGTGCAGATGTATTAACCTGAAACCCTACAATTATTAATTAAAATTACTTTATTAATTAAAGTTAGATAATTTAAATTGTCTTTGCAGTTATTGCTAAATATTCAATCATTTTAAACAAAAATATTAGTATTATTTAAAAGCTAAAATTCAAATGCTTTTTTCTTTTCAATAATTCAATTAATCACTATATTTATTAGTTTGCTGTCTTTAACGGTAAATGATCAAATTCAAAATTAAAAATGAGTGGTAGGAAAGCAGGTCGTGGACGGAAAAGAAAGCGACAAAGTTTATCAATTAGTAGTAGTCGCAGTGAGAAAAAAATTCACATGTCGCAAAATGGAGACCAACGAGGTACTGATAATTAAAAACATAATTAATCTCGCTTTGGTGCAAAATATTAAATCTAATACTGAAGTTAGTAGCTGCGCATAATTAATTAAAAACTCGTGTCGCATTTCATTTTATTTGTTTTCATTATATAGGTTCAGAAGCGAATGTTGTTAATGAAGATGTTGGGGAAGGTATAGATTATAGACATGTTGCGCAAAATATTGCCGAACAAGTAAACCGGAAATCACAGGATCGCCCTGATGACCGTCGACCGCCAGTTCGTCGTAGTGGAAATGGATTGACTCGTGGACGTAAAAGAAAGATAACACCTCCTTCACCTAGTAGCAGTTCCAGTGATAGTGATGACGACTTTGTACCTAGTCGTTCCAAAAGTACAAACCGATCTCCCTCATCTAGTAGCAGTTCCAGTGATAGTGATGATGACTTTATATCTAATCGTTACAAAAGTACAAGCCGACCTTTGTCATCTAGTAGGAGTTCCAGTGATACTGATTCAGACTTTGTACCTAATCGTTCGAAAAGTAGAAACCGACCTGCCGCATCTACAAAATTAGACCTGCGCAAAGAAAAACATGGTAATCCACGTCTTGGAGCAACACCAGTTCAGAAAATGACACAAGGTAATTAAAATTAATTATATTGTAAAAACTGTTACCTCTCTAATATTTAGTGTCTTCATCTTACTATTTTCTGTTGTCAATTCAAGACGCTTTGAAGACGAATTTGGGACATAATGCCGGATTATGGAGCGTCGTTGAAAGAATCGGACTTGCATGGCAAACGGAACGCAAAGCCTTCTTCAAAAACCGTGATCGTGGAAATTTGAAGTTTGAAAAATACAAAGTCGAAGGTGGCCATAAGTGTAGAATCGAGGGATGTTATCATACATTCGCTAAAAATATTTGCGTTGGTGCTTATACCAACCATGCAAGGCAATGGTAAAATTTTATTAAAATATAATTCCATTTAAGCTCATATAACCCATTAATTAATTTGATTTGTTTTCAGGCACGCAGATTTAATGACACAAGATGAACCAGGTACTATACAGTGACATTTCCAAATCTACTTTGAATTTCAAAATGCTTTTCACAAACTCATTTAACTCAATATTTATTATAGATTCTACCCAACTCAAAATCCAAGATTTGTATCGTCTAAACAAAGTAGACACGGCCTCACTAGCAGATTTGAGAAAGAATTTAAATTTTAAAAAGTCAACTAACCTAATATTGCCCTACATACCAGTTTGTTCTGTATGTAAAAAACCACATCTAAACAAATCTGTTGGTGAATTCAGATCCCATCTTAAGCAATGTGCAGGATTGATTGCAAAAACTAAAAGGCGAAAAAACCCACATGGAAAAAGGTAACCAACAATTATCAGTAGTATGATTAAAATACATTTGTATATGGGATATTTCGTTGGTATTGATTTTGTCTTACTATTTGGCCCGAACTTTTGAATTTCCTTCCTAGACAAATTGTATCACCTCTTGACCAGATGTCAAAAAAAAAAGATATTCAAACTGCAGGTAATGAGCAGATGCCTCCTGATAACCCTCAGCCTTCGGATCAGCCTCAGACTTCGGATCAGCGTCAGGCAAATGATCACTTTCAAACTTCGTATCAGCCTCAAAAGAGTCAGTCTAACAATATTCAGGCTTCACATTCTGACACTACGGTGAAAAAGCTAAAGAGGACTGGAAAAATTAGTAAGAAATTTAATAAATTTATGAATTATATAACTGCCATTTTTTATTTGTCTGACCTAATATTCATTTATCGATTCAAGACCGTTTGAATGCATACTTCAATCGAGAAGGAGGGTTATGGGGCGTCCTTGAAAGAATTGGATTTGCATGGCAAACTGATTACAAAGCCTACATCGACAATCCTGATCGTGGAAATTTGAAGTTCGAAAAATACAAAGTCGAAGGTGGCCATAAGTGTAGAATCGATGGATGTCATCATACATTTGCTAAAAGAATAACCGTTGCTGCTTATACTAACCATGCAAAACGATGGTACAAGACTATTAAAATATAAATCCATTTAAGTACATATAGTTCATTTATTAATTTTATTCGTCTTCAGGCACAGAGATTTGATGAAACAAGATGAACCAGGTACAATACTTTACACAATAATCACAAAATCTTCAATTATAATTTATAACATGTATTTCACATGGACCTGTAACGTCTGATCTGTTTACTTATTCCAGATCCTATCTACCTCAAACTCCAAGATTTGTATCGTCTAAACAAAGTAGACAAAGATTCAGTGGAAGAATTGAAAAAAAAACATGATTTAAAAAAGGCACATAACGTATTTTTGCCTTACGTACCAGTTTGCTCTGTATGTAATAAACCTCATTTAAACAGATCTGTTGGTAAATTCAGAGCCCATCTTAAACAATGTGCAGGATTGATTGTTAAAACTAAAAAGCGAAAAAACTTTCCCAGAAAAAGGTAACAAAATTGATCAGTCGTATGATTTAAATACATTGATAAATGGGATAAGTCGTTGATATTGATTTTGCCAATTTCCTTCCCAGACAATTCCTATCACGTCTTGACCAGATATTGAAAAAGAAAGATAATCAAACTGCAGGTGATGAGCAGCTGCCTCCCTATAACCCTCATTTTCCGGATCAGCCTCAGACTTCTTCGATTCAGCCTCATTCTTCGGGTCAGTCTCAGACTTCGGATCAGCCTCAACAGAGTCAGTCTGACAATGTTCGTTCTGACACTACGTTGAAAAAGCTCACGAGGACTAGAATTAGAAATATCCGTAAGAAAATTAATAGAAAGTTGTTCATTATAAATGCCATTTGTATTTGTCTATCTTAATATTTCTATATCGATTCAAGACTCTTTGAAGACAAACTTGGGACACAAGCCCAAGTTTTGGAACGTTGTTAAAAAAATTGGACTTGATTGGGAGTCTGTATACAAAGCCTACATTGTCAACCCTGATCGAGGAAATCAACAATTTAAAAATTACAAAGTCGATGCTGGCCATACGTGTAGAATCGAGGGATGTCAACATACATTTACTAACAGTACAACCGTTGGTGCTTATACCTACCATGCAAGGCAATGGTAAAAGTCTATTAAAATATAAATCCTTTTAAGTACATATAGTTCTTTTATTAACTTTATTCGTCTTCAGGCACGCAGATTTGGTGAAACAAAATGAACCAGGTACAGTACTTTACACAATAATCACAAAATCTTCAATTCTAATTTATAACATGTATTTCACTAAGATCGGTAACGTTAACTTACTCTAGACCCTACCCACCTTAAAATCAGAGAACTGTTCATACAAAACAAAGTCGACAATGATTCATTGGCTGATTTAAAAAGGATACAGAATGTTACATATCCAGATGAAATAAGATTGCCTTACTTACCCGTCTGTTCATCATGTAAGCAGCAACAACGCAACAGATCAGTTAGCGTTTTCAGAGCCCATCTTAAACAATGTGCAGGATTGATTGCAAACCATCACCTAAGAAAAAGCCACCTTGGAAAAAGAAAAAGGTTTAAAAAAAGACCAGTTTAAAATTCTTAACGCATCGCTATGAATATTTTTTTTTTCATTGATACCGATCATGCTGAATCAATAACTTTCTTGTTTCTTTATGTCAGACGCTCAAATATAACACATTCAGAGGCCTTTCCTGCCCTTACAATAAATACGGAAGAATCAAACCGTATCAATAATTTACCAGAAAGATGCTCTGATGGCTCAACAGGAGAACATGGGGCGCAGATATCACAGGGAGCCAAGTTAGTAGATAATATATATTTCCTCAATTTTAATTTGCATATCATTTAATATGTTGTTTTTAAATATATTTATATTTTATTTCCCGGTAGAAAATTATCAAGGCGTAACATACATCCTCTACAAAAAATGAATATTGGGGGCGGATATGATTACAGAGAAGAACTAGATGAAGATGACACGCAATTATATGATAGTTGGAAGTCATATATATCAAATACTGTTAACCTAAGTACTCATCTTTCTTTCTACGTACCAAAAGAAGACCAATTTCGTTCTGTGGCCGAACACTTGGATATGAGTCCAAACGCCCAGATTCCTTTTATGTTACAAGATCGGATGGTAACGTATCATGATAGAGATAAAGTGGTCATGCACAGTCTGAATTTAAAGCCTTACAACTATTTCAAGTCGTCAAATGTGTATCAAGACCGTTACAAATACACTGCTGCTCTGTGGGTATGTTCTCAACTTATCATTTCATTTTCAATGAGTTTTTAAAATGTACGAAAGCAAAATAACAATTAATATAAACTTTATGCACCAGATTTTTCATCAAGTTCGCCGTGTAATGCGTCATCGCGAAGAAGAAAAATTCAAGTGTATCTATACATTTACTTGTATGGTAAAATACTTGGTTCATCTAAGCGAAGAACAAGTCCATGATATTGTCCAACAAGCTATTCAGTCTGAATGCGATTTCTTATGCTTAAAGAACAATTGCAAACGTCCGATTTCCTCTTTCCATGTACCTGTTCGTACCACATCTTTTAAAGAGCGGGCGTCTCAAAAAACCGAGTCCATTTGTTCCCAATACAAATATAAAACTCATCAAAGGTATATTGGATGGTCACCATTTGATGAGGTTGCATTCAAATCTGACGTTACTGCTGCGGTAGATCGAGCCTTCATTCAACGACTTCTCTCAATGGCTAGGATGGAGATTGACAAATTTAACTTCCGTGGACGATATGTATATCTTCTTCTTCTCATCAAACCTCATGACAAATGCCAGATTTCCGCCTCTCAAGTAAAAAACTATTTTGCAAAGAAACGCGAACTGGCAGAGACAAGATTATATGTCGGCAAAAGCTATACTCCGACTGCACAACCATATCACTTCTCACAATATAACAAAGGAGTGATTGCACGACACATTAAACAAGGGTTCCAGGTCTTCCAACTTAAGGTTTACAAATTTATTGCACTTCCTAATAACTGCGCTCTACAAGAAAGTCTTGAAGCTTACATTCAGGTCAATATAATAATTTTATCCTTTTATTTTTATTTAATTGTTTACCGATAAAATATAGAATACATTGAACATAACAATCTTTTGTTGCATTAATCCAGATGGTTGGAACCGTGCGGAAAACAAGCAGACCTGACGAAGAGCAGCCATCTTTCATTAATCTTCATCTTGAAAATGCTCCAATCACGAATTATATGTCAAAGGATGATTTTAACAATGCGATAAAGCTGGGAAGATCCAACACAAAATTTATCATAACCGATCCAAAGGAAAGGTCCCCGACTCCAATTCTTGGACTCTGGAACGCCCAAGTTGATTTGACAGAAATTGTAAAATGTGATGACGATTATATTAACAAAATTACATGCTTAGTTCGACAATGATGCCACTATAAGCTACGTGCAGTTTTTAGGCTGACAAATTTTATAAATTTAGATTGTATTGATAGTGATATAATATAATATTAATAATTAATAATTTTAATTAAATCAAATTGTCCCAAATTGATTAAAATATACTCGTGTTTTAATTATGATTATTGAGCAATAAAATAAACAAGACATAAATTATAGTTAAACTCACCTCTCGTCCACTCGAAGAATTATTTGGTTCAACATTTTGTTCATTCGAAACATTTTTTCGGTTTGACGTTTCGTCCAGTCGAATCCATTATTTTGATCGACTTTTCGTCCACTCGAAGATTTCTTTCAGTTTAACTTTTCGTCCACTCGAAGATTTCTTTCAGTTAGACTTTTCGTCCACACGAAGATTTCTTTCAGTTAGACTTTTCGTCCACACGACGCATTTGTTTTTGTTCGACTTTTCGTCCACTCTAAGCATTTTTCGGTTCGACGTTTTCTCCACTTGAATCAATTATTTTGATCAACTTTTCGTCCACTCGAAGATTTCTTTCAGGTAGACCTTTCGTCCACTCTAATCAGTTATTTTGATCGACTTTTCGTCCACTCTAAGCATTTTTACGATTCAACGTTTCGTCCAATTGAATCAATTATTTTGATCGACTTTTCGTCCACTCGAAGATTTTTTTCAGGTAGAATTATTTGTCGAATCAACGTTCTACAAATACAATGCAGTCAGTGTCAAACATACCGCCCATGTTGTTTGTCTCGTTCTCACGTCCAGTATTAATTTGTTCATGGGTGATGAAACAAAAAATAAAAGTGATTTTGATCTGATGTTTATGCACAGCAATGAACATGTACTGATGTTTTTGGCAAGTTCTAGTGCTACAATTACAAACTACAATTACTTTGTCTAATTTAAATTTGTGCAAAAAGGCGTAATTAATTTGATTTACTTTTATTCTTCTTTTTTTTAATTTCAAATTCAAACGATTGAATTCCAAATTAATTAATTTCAATTTTTTCATACTGATTTATTCGTTCTCAGTCTTTAACGTTAAATCATCAAATTTCAAATTCAAATTATATAATGGAAAATAAAGTAGTAGGTTTTGGAGCGAAAAGCAATAGACAAACTATTGTAATTACTACTAGTAGCTGCAACGACAATAGTGCTCAGGCTCCACTTTTTGGAGAAAGACTAGATACTATAAATTATAAAGATCTTGCATCTTGCTTCGGTAAAACTAGTGGAGGTAAGACAAATCAAAGTGTTCTCAACAGATTTGTAGATTATTAAAGCCAGTATACAGTTAATAAGTGTGCCAAATTAATTAAAGACCATTTTTAATCCCATATTATTTGTTCTATTATACAGGTCCCGAGTCGCACATTATTGATGAAGATGACAAGGAAAGTGAAGAGGATCGGTCTGCGACACGGAATGAATCCAGAAAAGGAAAACAGAAATCACCAGAAGATCCTGATGACCACCATCCGCCATCTCGTCGCAACGCTAAAATAGTGGCTCGTGGACATAAAAGAAAAAGGCGACCTCCTTCATCTGACAGCAGTTCCAGTGATAGTGAGTCATACTTTGTACCTAATCGTTCCAAAAGCCGACCTGCATCAACTAGTAACAGTTCTAGTGACAGTGATGATGACTTCAAACCTAACCAATCCAAAAGTACAAACCGACCTGCGTCATCATCAAATCCAGATCAGCGCAAAAAGAAACAAAGTATTCTAGGTCACGGAGCAACACGTGGTTATAAAAATCTACAAGGTAGTCAAGTTTTGATTTCAGATCCTTCAGAATAAATCTCCCATGACCATATATTCCATCAATTTATTTATTTGCGAGATTTTGTTGCTTTAACTTAATATTCTGTTGACGATTCGATATACATCAGGTTTTAAGACATCAGTCCATCATAATCCCAGGTTATGGAGCGTTGTTGAAAGAATCGGACTTGCATGGGAAACTGAACGCAAGGCCTTCTTCGACAATCCTAATCGAATAGGTCAAGATTTTAAATCTCACAAAGTTGATGCTGGCCATACGTGTAGAATCGAGGGATGTCATCATACATTTGCTAAAAAGAAAACCGTTCGGGCTTATATTAACCATGCAAAGCAAAAGTGATACTAATAAACAAATATTTACAATTAAAATCATATATTATAGTAGTAAAGGATTTGATTATTTTTTTTCAGACACGCAGATTTGTTAGCCAAGGAGAAAGAAGGTATAATAACTTATATTGGAATTTAAATCATTAATTAATAGCATAATACAAAGAAAAATATCATCTTTCGTATTTCACAGATCCTACCCAACTCAAAATTCAAGAACTTTATCGTCACAACAAAGTAGATAAAGAATCGTTGGAACAATTAATGAAAAAGACAAACGTCAAATTAAAATCCGATTCTTTATTGCCCTACGTACCAGTTTGTTCTGTATGTAAAAAACCTCATTTAAACAGATCCATTGGTAAATTCAGATCCCATCTTAAGCAGTGTGCAGGATTGATTGCAAATAAAAACAAACGGATAAATGTATCCCGGAAAAGGTAACAATAATCATTTTTTTAATTTAAGTACATTCATATATGGGTTATTACATTGATACTGATTTCACCAATTTCTATCACAGACAATTAGTATCAAGGGTTGAGCTGCAGTCTCCTGAACAACCACAGTCTCCTGAACAGCCGCAGTATCCTGAACAGCCGCAGTCTCCTGAACAGCCGCAGTATCCTGAACAGCCGCAGTCTCCTGAACAGCCGCAGTCTCCTGAACAGCCGCAGTCTCCTGAACAGCCGCAGTCTCCTGAACAGCCGCAGTCTACGGTTCTGCCTCAGACTACGTATCTGCCTCAGACTAAGAATAGGACTCGGACTAAGGATCCGGGTCAGCAGAGTAACACTAACAATGCCCACGAATCACGTTCTGACATATCTTTAAAAAGTATAAAAAAGAAACACCATCAAGGTAAGTGGAATACAACAGACTCTGTTGACAGAGAATGATAACTATGAATACGATTATTATAAGATTATACCAATATTATTTTATCTACTCAAGATATATCTGCTTTGAAAACAAATCTGAATCATAATCCTCGGTTATGGAGCGTCGTTGAAAAAATCGGACTGTCTGTGGATACTGTATATAAATCATACATCAATCACCCTAATCGAGGAAATCAACCATTTAAAAATTACAGAGTATTTGGAAACCATCAATGCAGAATCCAAGGATGTCAACATCAATTTATGGAAAAAATAGCCGTTACTGCTTATACCAACCATGCAAGGCGATGGTAAAATTTTGTTAAAATATAAATCCATTTAAGTTCATATAGCCGATTAATTAATTTGATTCGTTTCAGTCATGCAGATTTAATGACGCAAGAGGAACCAGGTACTATACAGAGTAATTTCAAAATCTATATTGAATTTCAAAATGCTTTTCACAAATGCATTTAACGTTTATTTATTATAGATCCTACCCAACTCAAAATCCTAGAATTGTATCGTCTAAACAAAGTAGACCCAGCCTCAATAACAGATTTGAGAAAGAGTTCAAATCGTAGTAATACACGTGATGTATTTTTGCCTTACGTACCAGTTTGTTCTGTATGTAAAAAACCACATCTAAACAAATCTGTTGGTACATTCAGATCCCATCTTAAGCAATGTGCAGGATTGATTGCGAAAACTAGCAGAAGAAAAACCCCACATGGAAAAGGGTAAAGAAAAAATAATGAGTTGTATGATTTAAGAACATTTATGTATGGGTTATTTAGATGACACTAATTTCGCCAAATTCTATTCCAGACAATTATTATCAAGTGTTGAGCCTCATTCTCCTGGTCAGCCTCAATCTACGGGTCACCCTCATCCTCCTGAACAGCCGCAGTCTAATGAACAGCCGAAGTCTCCTGAACAGCCTCAAACTAAGAATCCGGCTCAGCAGATGCCGCGCCAAGATGGGATAAGCAAACGTGAAGACTGTGATGTCGAAGAGAGTGATTCCGAATCCAATGATCAACGAAAACAGACTCTCCTAAAAAAACTTCGTATTAGAGGCGGATATAAATACCGTGATAATTTAGAACTAGATGATATGCACCTTTATGATTCTTGGAAGTCACATATAAACTTAAACATGTATTTACAAATTTTCGTCCCAAAACGAAACAACAAATCCACTTCGATTGCAGCTTTCTTAGACGAGAATGAACACAACCAAGTTGAGTTTGTGTTACATACTGAGCAATTATCACAACATGACAAAGATTCTATGGATAGGCTCAGTCTGAATTTAAAGCCTTTCAACTGCTTCAAGTCGTCAAATGTGTATCAAGACCGTTACAGATACTCTGCTGCTCTGTGGGTATGTTCTCTACCTATCATTTTATTTCCATATAATTTTTAAAACGTAAGAAAGCGAATTAACTATTAATATATAACCTATTGTCTGATATAGATTTTTCACAATGTTCGTCGACTTATGAATCAGAGCGAAAAGGAAAGATTCAGGTGCCGCTCTTCATTTGCTGGTATGGTAAAATTCTTGATTCATCTAAGCGAAGAACAAGTCCAGGACGTCGTCCAGCAAGCTCTCCAATCTGACTGCGATTTCTTATGTTTGAACAATGATTGCAAACGTCCAATTTCGTCTTTCCATGTACCTGTTCGTGCCTCCACTTTTTCAGTAAAGTGTTGTAAACCTAGAGCTGAGCATAGTACTAAAGAACCTGCTTACCAAAAGTATATTGGATGGTCACCATTCGATGAACTGATTTTCGAAACTGACGTTACTACCGCAGTTGATGGAGCCTTCATTCAACGACTTGTTAGAATGACCAGGATGGAGATTGACAAATTTAACTTCCGTGGACGATATGTATATCTTCTTCTTCTCATCAAACCTCATGACAAACGCCAGATTTCCGCCTCTCAAGTAAAACACTATTTTGGAAAAAACCCTAAACTAGCTGATAAAAGAATTTACGTGGGAAAAAGCAACACTCCGACTGTACAACCATATCACTTCTCACAATATAATAAAGGATTGATCGCACGACACATGAAACAAGGGTTCCAGGTATTTCAGCTAAAGATTTATGAATTTGTCGGTCTTCGGGATAACTGTGCTCTGCAAGAATGTTTGGAGGCTTACATTCAGGTAAATGTTATAAATATTTTCATTTCTTATTATTCATTTACCGACAATAAATGCATTTCTTAAATCTCATTTTATTATTTTTATAGATTGCTGGGCTCGTGAGGAAAGCAAGTAGACCAGATAAAAAGCAACCTTCATTTGTTAACATTAAACTGGAAAACGTTGCCATTATGAATTACATGTCCGAGGAGGATTTCAACAATGCAGTGAAACTAGGAAGATCAAACACAAAATTTATAATAACCGATCCAAAGGAAAAGTCCCCAACTCCAATTCCTGGCCTCTGGAACGCACAAGTTGATTTGAACGAGATTGTAGAGTGTGACGATGAATATGTAAAAAAAATCAAAAACTGTTTTCGTTAATAATGCAAACGTATGAAATGTGCTTTTTAAAAGTTGACAAATACTGTAAAAACAATTTATCCAGACTTCACAATTCTAATTAAATTGAGACTTTTCGTCCACTCGATGTATTTTCCAATATATATGACTTTTCGTCCACTCGATGTATTTTTCCGATTTATTTCATTTCGTTCACTCCATGTATTTATTCAATTTTTAATTTCCGTACACTCTATGTATTTTCCCAATTTTTACTTACCTTTCACTCCATAGACTTTTTTTCATTGTTTTTGATTTTTCGTCCACTCGATAAATTTTCGAGTTTCTGTTCAATGTAGGTATTTTTAAGTTGTCGTTCATTCAAATTCTCTTTTATTCTATACTACTTTAAATATACCTCGCGGGGCGAAATGAGAAAAATAATTAGTTAATATCTTATAACATAACTTTGTCACCATTAAGTAATTTAATAAATATGTTTTAAATCCTCACGTATACCCCTGCAAAAATCTCAAAACAATATAGTTGCTCATTTTTAGTCGGTATTAAGCTGCCGGTAGAATTTTTGCACATGCCAATTGTGCCTCCAGTATAGATTACCAGCACTCGCTTTTCATTCTTT
>VYYJ01001783.1:0-27091 GCA_021029165.1 Cyphoderus albinus
CCAACTGGAGACTCAGAGACGCGTCTGTGAAAAGCGAAATTGTTCAGAGAAATCCGGAGATTTCCACTGTGACGATGAATGTAACACCTTTGCGTGCGACTTTGATGGAGGCGACTGTTCTCTTGGGGTCCGAAATCCGTGGAGAAACTGTACAGTGCCTCGATGCTGGGAGACCTTTGGAAACGGGAAATGCGATCCTGAATGCAACACTCCTGAATGTCTCTATGATGGAAAGGATTGTGAGCCTAAGCTGAAGCAGTGCAACCCCAAAGACGAAATGTACTGTGAAAGTCATTACGCGGATGGTAACTGTGACCAAGGTTGTAACAACGCGGAATGCAACTGGGACGGTAATGATTGTGAGACGAATCCACCACTGCTAGTACCGGGCACAATGTCAGTTGTACTTGCTGGATACACTGTCCAAGGTTTTCTGGCAAACAAAGCATCCTTCTTAAGAACTCTCGGTCATATTTTGCGGACAACGGTTCGTATCAAGAGCACAAGCAGCTATGGTAGCCCAATGGTTTACCCTTGGGAACCTAGCATGAATGAGGAATCAATCCTGAGAAATGGAACTGATCCTCAGGTATTCCCCAGTTCCGCCAAGGGAGTCCTCGTCTTTCTCGAAATCGACAACAGGAAATGCGAAGATACTAATGAAACGAGTTGCTTCACCACAGTCGAAGAAGCAGCAACCTATTTTGCTGGAGCTGCTCAACGACATACACTGGACTCGAACTTCGACATCCTTCAAGTTCGTGGTTTGGGTGGAAGTATGCCAAGCTCTGAAGAGGACGAAGCTTCCTGGCTGGCCTATGTCATGGTTGGATTTTTGAGTGTGATCATGGTCTTCGTTTTGATGAATGTTTTGGTAAACCAGAGGAAAAAGTCTCGTGGTATCACGTGGTTTCCTGATGGCTTCCGTCGCCATGCTCCTTCCGGTGGTCATCACAGAAGATCAAGACGAAAGGGACCAGATGGTCAAGAAATGAGAACTCTTGGAGTAAAAGGTCATCCAATGGACCTTGACATGGACTCTGCTAATAGTGGAACAGGTTACAGCATGGGATATGACGGAATTGTCACCGACGTCACTTCTCAATACTCTGATGATTCTGATAGACCACCTAGTAAGCGAATGCGTTCCGAAGCGGGCTATGCATCTGACCACACTTTGTATACCGACTATGACGAAATTGATCCTCGACCTTGGACCCACCAACATTTGGAAGCTGCTGATATTCGACATCCAGAGATATTGGCGCTCACACCTCCGGAAGCACAGAAATCCAACTTTGATGTAGATGTCCGTGGCCCATGCGGTTTGACGCCGTTGATGGTTGCCTCTTTGAAAGGAGGTGGTTTGGACGCTGGAGAAGAGGAGGAGGATGACGGCACCGCCGAAGTGATTGCTGGACTGGTACAACAAGGAGCCCAACTGAATGCTACAATGGATAAAACTGGCGAGACGAGTTTACATCTCGCAGCCAGGTATGCCAGAGCGGATGCAGCCAAACGACTCCTCGATGCAGGAGCTGACGCTAACACTCAAGATAACACTGGAAGGACACCACTTCACGCTGCCATAGCCGCCGATGCCATGGGTGTTTTCCAGATTTTGCTTAGAAACCGTGTCACAAATCTCAACGCGAGGATGCATGATGGCACGACGCCATTGATTCTAGCGGCCAGGTTGGCAGTTGAGGGGATGGTTGAAAATCTTATCACTTCTCAGGCCGACATCAATGCTGCGGACAACAATGGAAAAACTGGACTCCATTGGGCCGCCGCAGTTAACAACACTGACGCTTTACAAATTCTTCTCAGCAATGGGGCAAACAAAGACGCTCAAGATGACAGGGTAAAGTTTCGATCTTTGCAGTGCAGTAAAAACTTTTATGAAATCATTAGGTTATGAGGTTTGGTTTTGATTTTAAATGATTGATCTTTTCAGGATGAAACACCTCTCTTCCTAGCTGCAAGAGAAGGTAGTCTCCTAGCATGCAAAATCCTCCTGGACAATAGTGCAAACAGAGATATTGCGGATCATATGGACCAATATGCCTCGAGATGTGGCTGCATCTCGTTATCATCATGATATTGTCAAATTGTTGGATGAACATATCCCGAGACCCTCCAACCAAGTTCAACAGTCTCTCGCTCAGTCTGTAAATAATCACATGGGTGGAACAAATGTCATGAACGGGGCTGGTAATATTTCAAATTCTGTACAGTCTCAGTCTGTTAATTCAATGGGGGTTGGTAATGGAGCCAGCTACCCTGCAGATCAAAACCAGCCTCCTCCTCTTCAACCGAAGCCGAAGAAGCGCACACCAAGAACGGAAGCGAAGGCGATCCCAGATTCTGCGGACACACTTCCGAAGGCGCCTCGAAGGCCCGCAGCTCGAAAGAAGAAGTCTGCAGACTCTCTGCTCAATGCTGGGTTATCGAGTCACGGACTTGGTGACATGTCACCGCTAAGCACAGATGGGAGCACGATGAGCCCACCTGACCACAATATGTGTGCTAATATATACAATGTAACACCAAATTCATTGGCCATTTCACAGCCTAACCTTCCTGCTCTCGTCGAATCCCACAATCGCAACAATGGATTCGGCACGCTTCAAATGACAAAACAACCTCCTTCGTATGAGGAGAGTTATCATAATAAAGCCATGTCTTTCCACAATCTTCATTACTCAAATTATTCGGGAGCTGTTGGAAACGGAAACAGCCCCGCCAACGTACTCAACGGATCTCAACATTCACAGCAGCAGCAGCAACAGGCTCAACAAGCCGCTGCTCAACAAGCCGCTGCTCAACAATACGCTCAGCAAAATTCCCCTTACCCCAGCCCTCAGTCGGTAGCCTCCCAATTCCAGGCATCATCGCCTTCTACAATGAGCTATGCAGGATCTCCCCAAAGTCAACCGACTGTGACCTCACCAAATAAGCGCCCTTCTCTGCCCACTTCCCCCACCCACATGGCAGCAATGCGGGCCGCCACCCAACAAAAGCTTCTTTCGACTAGTGCTTTTGACTTCACTGGGAACAGTGGGAACGGATCTCTAGTTCCTGTGACCAGTGCCGGTGGAGCCAATCAGACGACATACTTCAACACAAGTGGAATGTCGCAGTACCCCACACCCCCTTCCCAGCATTCCGAGGGCTCCACTCCCCCTCAACATTTGCTGCACGGACCTGACAGCTTTCTCACACCCTCCCCTGAAAGCCCTGGTCAGTGGTCCTCACCTTCGCCACACTCCAACTCAGACTGGTCAGAGGGAATGCTGAGCCCTCCTTCAACTCAAGTTATGTACCACCACACATCACAAATGCAACTTCAGCATCAACATAACTCATCTAGGGGACCCGAAGGAATATACATATAGTAGTAGAATTTGTAACTTTTAGTTCAGCATTTTGTCACAAAGTTTTAATAATTTCTTTTCATTTTTAACGAACTTTTATTAATTAAAATTGTCACAACGTATTTTTATTCGCAGAGTTATATGTTTATTGTTTTAGGTTCTACTACTGTAAAAACAATGTGAATTTTTATTTTGTACGTATTGTTATAAATCATTTTAAAAAGTAACGATTATTTTTAAAATTAACATTTTAAACCCAACAATTTTATGTGCGCATAATGTCATTTTTTAAAACTTGAAATGTAATTTTTAAAGATGGTAGCAATTAAGAATTGTGTATGATATCTTGCGAAAGTTATAATGTGTGAAGAATGTATAATTTACTTAAAATACAATATTAAACAGTTTAGTACAATTTATTGTCATTTCAACATTAAAAGTTTTAATATACTCCATTTATTTATCCGGTAGTGTAATGTAGTCGATTATAATTTTTGTTTTAATGTGTATGTATCATCATTAATTATTCTAAAATACGTATTTTGTATTTAATTAATGGATGGACCAAAATATAAGCAGTTAAGACTTGATTTGGAAAGTTGACAATAATTATGGTATAAATACAATAAAAAGCTTTCATGTAACGATAATCAATGGAGTGATGAGATTAAATTGTTAATTGTTGGCATTATCCGCATTTGGGTCGGGGAAACGAACGGTTGGCGGCCGTCGCACTCCAGCTTCCACGAAAGCACAAACGGTCTGCATTTTCGCTGTTGCGTCCACATAAACTACTTTTTGTCCTGAAAATTCATAATTCAATGAGCAGCAATTTGCATGAATTTGCATGAATCTCGACGTTGTCGAGTGTCATTGTTTTAATGCGAGTAAAAATAAAAATATACCAAAGTAAGAAGTCAGATCGTTGAAATTAGATGAGAACATGTCGTATAGAGTTCGAAAAGCGCCCTTTCCGTACAGGAAAAGTTCGAAATTTTTTTCTTCGATGGAAGGCACAGTGGCTTTCTCCGTCAGTTTCCGTTGGATAACTTCTTCCCTTTTCACCTCCAATCTTTCCAAGCACACTTTCTCCGGGCAAGAGAGAAGGAAAATTCGATTCGGAATCAAATGAAGAATTTCGAGAATCTTCAGTTGTTTTGTTAGTTGTGGAAATCCATGCAAAATCCAGCCCTTTCGCTGACAATCTATTTTGTACAAACGACGCTACAGCAAGAAACCAGAAAAAAGCCAAGCCATTTTGTGTCATAATGCCCCACAAACAATAATATCTTTTTTAGTCAATCTATAAGTTTCGTACCTTCAGAAGTAATTTAAGAAAGTCGTCATTTAATGGCTGCAAATCGTGTAAAAAGTTTTTACACGCTTTCCCCAGATCGTCGTCCCTTAAATAAAAAGCTTACTTTAATTAAGCTTTTAAGTAAAATTTTGTTACTAGATCAAGAGTCAAAGAGTGAAAGGCGACATACAAGTACGAAGCACCCCGCACCAATTCCATAAAATCCACGTCAATGAAAGAAAACTTTTCAGTTAAGGTTTGTGCAACAGTGGTCTATAAAGGATAAATGATAAATATGAGTTATTACAATGCAATTTGATTATATCAATCAATAAGGATGAATTATGCATGCAGCATGAATGAGGTTCCGTTTACCCTTCCGGATAGTGGTGGACCAAGAAGTAAAATCTTTGGAATCCAAGGTGAACCGCAAGGCTTAATGGAAATGATGTTTGACAGCAGCTCTGCTTCTATGTCGTGTTTTAAAGTGCTTGACCATTTTTCATAAGGAATTACCTGAAAAATGAGAATGCAAAATGTTATTTCTTAGACAAAATTTGAGCATTGGTTTCGTGAAATTTTAATAATTTGAGCAGAGTGTTTGGGTAGTGGGCTATGACAAACCGTGCAGATTTCGTAGTCAAATGAATCGGCAACCTCCTTCGTGGTTACAGCATCCATTTCTGTAAGTAAGGTGTCGCTCGTTACTTCAGTGACAGCAGCAGCAGTCGGAGTGGCAGCGACCCCAGACGCCGATACACTTATACGCCCAGCAATGGCGGCACCAGGAGCCATGCTACTTCTTTCAGTGGGAGGGTTAGCTAGTTGCTCTTTCGTCGATGTAATAGAGACATTTGCAGTGCGTCCTGGTTCTGGATACAAAATGAAAACCTGACGAGGTAAAAGTCCACTTTGTTGCGCACATAATGCCTGTGGTTTGCATCTCGGAAATCCGAACAAAACGTAGCCATTTTCTTGACAGTCCGGTTTCGCCAAACGGTATCTGATTGTGGCCACCAGTAACTTACGGACGCTATTGTCAACCTTCTCGTTTTCGTCTTTGATATAACCCGACAGAACTTCACGAACAGAAGCAGGAGCTTCGTCGATGATGTCTGCGAGTGTCAAGTACTTAGCTCCACACTTATTTGCTAGAGCTCGTCCGATCCCTTGAGTGACTTTTATGGGAAATTGATGTGAGATTGAAATTGACTTTGGAATTAATATAATTAAATAATTATGCAATGCCAACATACCAATGTTTGGACCAACTATAAACACTCTGGGAGTGTGAACGAGCTTTGCAATTTTTGGTAGCTCATCTTTTATGAATGCGAGAGGATCGTCGGGCCTTTGTATGATGAGATCTCTCAGAAGTTCCTAATTCAACGATTTTATTCAGTGCTGTTTTACCAGTGATTATTCAATTTTCTATCTTAATTAAGGCACAAACCTGAAGCACTCGATACATGTCATGCTTTTCTGCGTATGCCGGGTACGCTTTGGACCAGGTTAAAGGCTTCTTTAAAGGATCCGCCATTAAGGTTACTTAATCGTAAATCCACAAGATATTGACAAATAAGAGTAACGGTTTAATACCTGTTTACTAAGTAAACTTTACTTAACGATATAAAGTTAGTCTGTGTGCAGGCAGGCTTAACAGGTGTGTTATGTTTAAAAGAAATGCTTTTTTAACGGGATGGAGGAAATTCAGTTATGAAGGATGAAACTCTTTTACAGCCTTTGGAACTAGATTACAATGTTTTGGAAAACCCTTCCTTGGCGACCTTAATTATTTCGTGTAGCAGTCACTGGTTAAATCTTATAAAGTAGGATGCGTTGTCTACTCTTCTGGATGTGACGGGTGGGTGGCGAGAAATAAATAATTAAAGGTTAATTAACAATTTTCTCCACTAATCCATCATCATGAAAAATTTATTAGACTTTACATGAAGATTATTTCTTATTTCCAAAAGTACATCGGATGACAGACATCGTGGTTTGTAATAAAAAGGAAAGCTTGAATAGCGGTTGGACAGGGATTTCACCGTAACCTTCTGGCTTCTCTTTCAGACTCCAACAGGGTCAAGATATCACCTTCGCGAACGGCTCCCTTCACGTTCCGGATAATCTGACGGTTCTGCTCCCCCAGGAACTCCACCTTGACTTGGGTACACTGACCTTGTGACCCGGTACGCCCCAAGATCTTGGTTACCTGAAATTCAAATAAAACACAGAAAAAATTATACTTCTGAAATCTTCAATCATTATCATTATAACTACACATCACCAGATTTTAAACACAGCACGTTCTAAAATGAAAACTCCAAATGGCTTTCCATGTCCAGTCATAAAATATTTTTACTTTTAATAGACTAAAAATTGTTTTAGAAAACTTACACGTGCAAGAACCACTGGCTTATCCATTTTTCAAAAGAGTAGTTTACGGAAACTCTCCACAAGCAGTTATTTTTCAGTCTGTTAACGGTTTAGTTTAACCAATCGAATCGGTAGTTTAATTTAACAAATCAAGAAGTTTTGGAAATCACTTCGCCGCATACAACAAGAGGTGTAAAGACAGTCAAGTAAGGAAACAGCTCCGTGCATGCCTTCCCATCATTGCAAATAAATTAGAGCTCCCACTTCACTCAATGATGAAAACACTTCAGTTCGGCAGTTTGAAAGGGGCACTGCGATACAAATATCCATGTTACTCAACAAAAATTCTGAAAAGCATTTTTCTAGTTTAGTTCTGTTATTCTTCTGTGGTTGGTTTAGTATGTAAGTAAAAAGTAAAATGTATTGCATTGTAATTGTAAAAGCATAGCGGGTGGCCAAGTAGAATGTCGAACATTGCATATTGGCAGAGTCTCTTACTCTTTTCTTTACATATTATGCTGCTGTAAGTCCCACCCAGCCCTATATAAAGGGACACTCGGCAAAGCCCAAGAAGGAAAACATTATCTACATACAAAAATGGAAAGTGCATTCGTTTTATTTCGTTTTCATATGAAACATCAAGTATCAAGACTTGTGGAGACTTTACTTTATAAAGTATTGTACATTGTGCTATAATAACTATATCTAATCTAATCTCTAATTCTCTATTAACGCTAAAATCCTTATAGCTATATGGTTACTTCACCATTTATACTTTCATGTAGCATATGTCGACAGGTCCTCTCAAATAGTCTGTCTGAATATCCAATACAGAAAGACAAGACAGGTTTTTACATGTATTATATGTATTTACAACAACGAACAGAAAACATGTCTGTTATGTTATGTTGGTTTTTACCTTTCAATTCATATCCGTATGTGAAAATACTTTTACATACGTGTGTTAAAATGTATTATTAGGTTAGGTGTGATCCATCCCTTCCAACAAAGGACTGACTGACTAACTTTAAACTGACATATAACGAATAGACGTGTGTATAAAAGAAACAGTTACAATTTTACAATACGCGATGGAATTGTTTTGAGGAAAGGAGGAGGAGGAATGCGAAAAAGACAGGCCAAGTAAATAGTAAATGTGCAGCGCAGCAGTAGCAAAGCAAGTAAAGTGAGTGACTGACTCATACTTTCTTTCTTGCGATAATCATTGAATCATCGCGCATCGTAATCATTATGATGAACGTAAAGTAAAACTAAAACTAAAAGCGTATTTGTATGAAAGAAGATTACTCCATCGTCATCACATCACCCAACATTCACAATCCACACCATTGCGCTGAATACTTCACTTTTTTACTATGAATTTTTCCCTTTGCGAACATTTTAACACATCGCAATTTTAACTGCAGAGTTGTGTGTGTATTTATATCGTTTCTTTCTGCTCTTTCTAAACTTAAAAACAGTCAAGCAAAGCATCCATTTAAAGTCAGATAAAACGCGAGTGTCTTATTGACGTTGTGTTATGTGTGCATTTTGAAAGAAATATTTATTTAGCAGAGAAGTCAGTGCAAGGCACACTACTACTGAAATAATGTAATGAAGATTGTTATTATTACGACAACCAGCAACAATCCTACATACTAAAAGTAAACTTCACAAGAGGGGAAAGATAGATATCGGTAAACTTGACTATCACATTAATAAAACTACAATTCCTCATATAATAAAGTAAGTAGGCACAGGCACTGTTAACAAAATACGCATACTTCACTAATTTTTTTCATCGCATCAGTCAGTCAAGTCATTCAAAGTGGTTAATAAGGATAGCCTCGCCAAGTAAAGTGAATGAGTGATATATCGAAATGGACGAATAAAAAATACTCACTTAAACTGCGAGAGTGGGTGATCAGCCTTAGTTTAAAAGTTTTATACTAAACTGTGGGGGGATCTTAATGTTTATACATTGTATATGATTGTAAGGCACTAATGTAGTTTGTGGAATATAAATCATCAAGATTTTAGTGACTAATTAATTAAAAATTGAGTACAGTGGTAGATTGTTTCTGCACCTTACATAAATAAAGTTGTAATTAAGTGGAAGAATTTTTTGACAAATTCGTTGTGCTGAAAAACTTTGGATTTGTTTTTAAATTGCATGAAACTTCTCCCTGTGGCAGTTTTATGGAGTGAACGTTTACCTACAGACAGATTTAATTGGTTGTAGGAAACCAAGTGGAAGTGATCGTACAAAGATAAAAGCATTTACCTGCTTATTTATATGGGGTTTCCAAAGATTTAAAAATCGTCAACATGAGTTGGGGGACCGAATTGTGGGTAAGTGCATAATTAAACACAAAACAATTTAATTCAGGACAAGATTGCTAGAATAACTAAAGCTTTTAAGTCACATACTTCCAACATCACGTGTGGTTGGATCTCATTCAAAAACTTTTTTCCTACAATAATTCACAAGAAATACGATGAATTATAAAACGGTTTTTTATATTTAATTGGTTGATTAGTTAGTAAGTTTAATTAATGCATCTGATGTTGAAGGGTTAAAGAACCGGTGAACCAGTACAATAACACTAGATAAAACTTATGCATGTATTATGTTTAGTCCTGACTGAAGTCTAATATTTTATCGAGTGAAGCAATTTGTTTTAACAATGTCAGTCATTTTGTTAATCTAATTATCTTATTGGAGCTCAATCAGGGAATTACGAACATTACTGCATCAACTATCAAGTTCAAAATATTTCAGTTAAAGATATAAAAAAACCCAAGTTAAGTTCGGAAGCTAAAATAGTCACACCATTACCATTTGTTTCTTTAAAACCTTGAGTGAGGGACCCTCACGGGGGTTATAGGGGGATATATCCTTCGTTAGTGGTTACCTGCTTTACTTGAAGATCTCACTGAGATCATCTCAGCTTTTCGAATTAGTGACTCATCAGTGATGAGTGACACTGACACGATGTGATACAGGATGGCGCGGTGAAAGTCATCCTTATCCCTGAATGTTGTGTGCAAGGGTTCACTCATTGCTTTCTATTAGTCCAAGGGACAATAATCATTATAACAGGAACGGGAATAAATCATGGGAAAATTAGCAAATTCAGAATCAATATCTAACCTTTAAATTAAATTCAAAAGAAATTAAAATATAATTGCAGTTGTTAAATTTACAATCTTATAATTGTCGATTTGAGAGACATGATCTCGTAATCTCGTGTAATGAATGAACTTTTCGTAACATTATTAAATTATGACAGTCTAGTAGTGAAATGTTTCGAGCTGACCTTCGTCTCTTCACTCTTGTCAAAAAACCAATTTGACTTGATTCTTCGTCTTCTTTTCTATCTTCATCTCTAACTTTTAAAAATTTGACGTTTTGCGGATGGATGGATGTGCAGTTGTAGAAAATGAGTAAAAAAAGTTCAAATGAAGGAGACGGAAATAATTACTCATGAACAGGTTGCATACTAAACAATATTAACACTACAACACAACTTTTGATGTCAAATTAGATGATCGGTTAATTAAAGGGAAAAGCTTTAAAAGTTATATAAATTTGGCATCTGTAAAGATAATTATTTTGAGATAATGTTACAGATTGTCAGAGTTGGGCTGACAAACTGGTAATTAATTGTCAATTGTATGCACTTTCATTCATTTATTTTGCACCTTGATATTGACTCTTGATTCTTTAGTTGGATTCGACTATGCGTGAGAAGGTAGCTTCTTTACCCCCTAACCATTATCATTTAACAAACAGGTATCGTTTAATTTTCTGTAATGATATATACACGAATAAAAAGTTTGTCTGTAACCTGTTGGTTTTGTACGTAATCTGTGCGACAAAAAGTTGATGAAAAAACGACTTGATTTCTTTTCGAAAATTAATTGAAATGAAAATCAGTTCAATGGTATAGTTAGATAGAAATATTGCGCTATTGCGCACATACATATGTATGTTTTTAGTGGATGGATTGGCGTGCAATCCTCAGAAAAAATGTCGAATCCAATTAGCAAAATGAATTCTTCGAAAGAAAACTTATCCATTTTAACTGCTTCCGCTAGTCTTCATCAATCGTTTTTTTACATTTTGTGTTAGAGAATAAAATTACAGTGTAAAGTATGCGAGCGAATGCGCTGTGGAAGCAAGTGCGTGTGCATAAAACAAAGGGATTTCACTTGTTATCGTACACATGACTTAAAATTTTCCATGAGCAATTGAGCAGTGTCAACTTTTAATTACTATGTGTATTAACGTTAACAAGATCGTCCGACGTTCATTCACTCGAGGGTTTGCCTTGCCAGGTTATGAATGAATGGCAAGCTTATTGGGTTAGATATGGTAATTGTATTGAATGATATATGATAAATATGATATACATGACCATTATATATAGGCTGGGCTGGATTACAAAAAACAATTAAGTGATAAGGATAAGTACTAACTAAAGTCAAGATTGTCCGATGTGATCTAAAACCGAGCTCATTTTGTTTTAACTAGTTCAAACAGCAATCCTCCCAAAAAATCTCGATCGATTTTGCATAAGGGACAATGTATCTAGCTTTAGTTTTTTCTTTCATTTTACCATGTTCATTTGTTCGACGGTGGTGTTTCGTATTTACTGTCTCCAAATTTACAATTGACATTGTTGGATTGCAATAAAACTGGGAATGTGCATTTTCAATATATGAAACAGTTAAAACCAGACCAGGTATTGGCGTTCACACCCCGGTTCCATTAACGTTTTCCCGATTTTCTGTGTACCAGATAAAAGGCAAGGTTATATGTAATAAAATATTATGATGCTGTCCTTCGCCAATTGTTTCCAACTGGAGACTGGAACTAATATCTGACGACGAAGCTAAACTTTTGGTTAGTTACAATTGCTTGAAGGTGACTTGATCAAACTAAATATAATAATGACTCTGCATTAATTTTGATGCAAGTTGTAATTTTTGGGAAGTGAAATTCAAACTCACATTTTCCATCAAGACGCTGACGCGTTATTCTGGATTTGAGGAAAGTCCCTGACAGAAGAAATTTTGGACTTTCCTCAAACAAATTTGGTGTTGGGTAACCTTGTGTATGGCCAAACTTATGAATACAACGCCATTGTCATCAATATGAGGACGGATGTGGAATGTGGAATGAAACCATTGCGGTCGGATGGATGATGCTTGCATCGTCCTTCTACTGAAATGTGCTTATGCAGTCTTTTTCAGAATAAAGTATTTCATAACCTGTCGAAATGCTTTCTAAACATCTAAACTTAGCAGTGCAGCGCCAGCTCACTCCTTTTATGTTGGTTTTAAATGAAACATTTCGGCATAAAAAGACGTAAGATTCTTCAATTCTTACAAACTAGGTAACCAATACCTTACAGACAAGTTGATTATACGTAAACGTAACTTGTTAATGGCTGTCTAAAAATGTTGGGTCTACATTACCTATTATTGTTCTGCGTTGATTATTAGTGTTATTACTTTTACGGGAATTTGAGCAACGCACGCTCACCATGAACTTTGCAGTAAATTATTATGGTTGACTACTTTTAGTTCACTAAGCTCACTTACTTGAACTCCAACGTCTTAGCTCCCTAGAGAACTATTGTTGGTTGCATTATTACCTGTACGCAATAATGATCTCATCGTGAAATACTCACTGCGATAATATGGCAGTCAAATTTTATCCCATAAATACACCCAATTTTATCTCTTTATATTATTGTTATTATTGAATAATAATATACATATGTGCTCCAAATAAATGCGTAAGAGCTAAGAAAATTATAGTACAATATCGTGGGTGGGTGGTACGATGATATAATAGAATAAAATGATGATAATAATAATGCAGCATGAATAATATGCACTTGACTTGTTACGAATGCGAACAAGTAAGGGAAACAGGACCGACTGTTACACTAACAAGGGGGTATTTATTATACGCGTATCAGATAACGATAAGATATAAAGTTCTTTTCAATGTGCGTTACATACTATGTATATGTGTGTTGATGTGTTGCAGTTGAATTGAATTGTTATGGAATAGGGATATGATAATACGGTACATTTGTTACAAATAGCTATATTCTGACTCAGTTGGATTTATTACAGTGGTCACTTAAAAATAAAATTTATACATAAGAATCGAAAATCATTCATTACGTAAGTTTATTTAAACTGTCAATTATTTTAAAGTTTGTCTGAAGACGATTCTTCAAATTAAATACCTTCGCATGATATTTAATTCGTTTTCGTAAGGTGCGAAAATATATGCCAGCCACAATTTCATTTAAAGCCTGAGATTTTTCACAATAAAGGCAGAATTAGAAATTAGAAAGAGTGTGAGAACCAGTGCAAATGTCTGTCTGTTTAGCACAAATAATGTTTTGAAGCTTATTGTTACTGTATTTTAAAATAAAGCCAAAAGTTTCTCGTATTTTGCTTCAATATGGTGTTTATGAATGAAGGGCTGTGCGTCAGGTGCCTGAGTACCGCTACTTAATTCTTTTTACTGCACATACGCATTCGAAGCTTCGTCTTTCTTTAATTATTTTAAAGTTATTACCACAGTACTCAGTACAATGTAGGTTCTTGCAACTCTTGAGCATAATGACAAATGCTCATGAGAAACAAAAGCTGCACTGTTCTGTTCTATGAACTTGTCTTGGGCAAAGCTGAATCTGCACACGTTAATGACGTTCAGTTACAGACAGTACGTTTATGACCGCTTGTGACTTTCAATTTCTTTTTTAACAACGGACTTTACATAGTCTGTCGACATTCCTCTAATATATTGCCTACATTAGTCTTACTATAGGTTCTAACGAAGCAGACATGCAGATTTTTATTTACAATTTTTGTTAATAAACAATGTGTACACGCTTGCTGAAGCAAGGTAATTGAGGGATGAATAGGAAGCATTCAAAAGTACTCGGAGGAAATGGATTAAATTGAATGGTTACGTTGATTAATGAGTAAATATAATAATTGTTCCTGTACAAATATGAAAATAATGCGCACACCAGAGGTTATCAGTGTTTTAATCAGCGAGGAAATTGATAAGACATTTCTGTTATACATTTGTTAAAAACACTATAAATGAGATTACGAGGTGTTTGAGTACTATATTTGTTAATAGATTATTAGATGCAATGCAGCAGTTAATTATTATCCCCTAATAAAACCAAATATGGAGAAATGTTATTTATTTATATTCGGACTACGTAACTCTGTATGATCATGGCCTTATTTTTTAATTACAGGATCAGTACGATAGCGTTATCCAGCATACGCAAAAGGGAATTGATTTCCTGGAGCGCTATGGACACTTCCTTCGTGATAGAGCGAACATCGAGGTTGAGTATGCGGGGAAACTGCGGTAAGTATTTGTATTTATTAGTAGTGAAGTCTTGTTTGATTTTGGCTGTTGACGTTGTTGTTTTACTTGTTTTGCTTTCGTTGCAAATTAGTTTCGTACATATTTTCATTTACTGTGACAGATTTAAACACAACATAAACCAACATATCTCTCAATCCTTCCGCATTTCCCTTTAATTGGAATGAGGGGGCATTTAAAGCGGCTAGGGCTAGCATCGTTTTTGTCATTTGATTAAAATGAGATGGTTCCATACTGCATTGTGATCACCCACATTGCTTCCTTGTGGTGCGATAGTAAAAAACTAGACCATCAGTAAAGTGAAATACCGCATGGGGCTTTTTGTTAGTTGGAGACGCCTGTGTTTTAAACTTTAATGCATACTGATTCACACTTCAATACACAATAAGACTGGCGATGTAGGTGCGGTGCAGATTTTTAAATAACTGCATTGGCAATCTTGGAAATGTTTTGCTTTTCCTACCGTAGCAAAAAAATGTTTATTTGTTCATAGTTCATCCCAGAATGCTTCATGAATCACAAAGTCAACGGCAAGTAGAAAAGGAACGATCGGAATGGATTTTTTAGAGCGTGTTTTAGTTTCATTTCAACTCGGGATTGAGCCGATTTTAACAACCAAGTCGTGTACAGATGCATTGATGACGCAGAAAAAGACAAATGCTACGAACGAAAATGCTGTGTTCACATAATATTCTAATTTCACACATCTCTACATTTTGCACCCTTGTATGACTGTTCATTTAAATGCTTCGTGTAATTTGAATTCAGTACTCATTATTTGGAAACAGGAGTGGAGATACAAATCTACAACGAGAGTGATATGTGATGTTAAAGTTGGCTTTTCAACACTCCTTAACACATTCCAGTCCCAAATTACCACATTTAAAGCTGAGTTGCGTGTCTCTCATATCATATCCATTCTTAACAAAATTTTATGTCTTTGCTCTTCCGTTGATAGTAAAATGGATGTGATGTAGTGCAATGCAAGTTGTTGATGAAAACGCGTCATTCATTTTACACAAAGTAAAGTACACATATGCGATTAAACGGATGTCTACGAAAAGTCAATGCCATTGATTTTCGAATGTTGTACGTAGATGAACTCACAGCACAACGTCGACCAAAACTGAGAGATGTTAATTTCAGCATCAGGATCTTTATTCTTAACACGGATTTTCGATTTCCGTACAAACTTTCATTTACTAGACCATCCTCTTTTGAAAACATCGCTGATTTCTGAATGACATCATCAAATGATATGGATATGTAACTCGGCCTAATATGGTTTATGTCATGTCTGGCATTTTGTTTACTATTAAAATACTGACTCACTTGACTGGATAAAAGCAAATTAATGTGTCACAATGATTAAGACCATAGATAATGAGTTGTAATTTGTGTAATCTTTTTGTTACAGGAAGCTGGTTAAGACGTTTCAACCTAAGAAGAAGGAAGAGGAAGACATCCAGTAAGTTTTCTCTGTTATGCTAACTAAAATGACTCAAACTTGAGTAGCAACAGGGTTTGTGCTGTCTGAAAGCATTCCGTGACTATTTTAAATATATGATTCTAATTATCATGATTACTAATCTGAGATTACAATACTACCCGGTATGCACGCAGTATTTTTTCAATTCGACCATGTCATGCGATGTCTCGTCCGTGTCCTACTCTTAAAAATAACCGCAGTCAGACATGATGCATGTGTGGCATGTTCCGTTTTACATGCGTTGTGATATAGAATAACAAGGAAGTGTCGATAAAACATTTGTCATCTTATTTAGCGATTAACAGTTAGAATTTTCGTATTATGTTAGCTTGAGTTTATAAAAACAAAACATTTAGCATCTTAAATACTAGTACTTTGACAAAGTTTATTCATAACTCTTTTTTGAAATGCTTTAGTTGCGTATCATGGTTAGCAGGATTACTACATTTAAAAGGAAAAACGAAAAAGAATGTGGGGATGTATTTAGATGTCAAGTATAAGCAAACGTTAGGTACTCTTGTAGCCTGAAAGATTTAATATAAATAGAATGGCGGCTTTCATTTAAATCGTTTTCTATTTTCTTAAAAGCAGGTAGAAAACATAAATGTTTCATAGCAAGGACCATTGTTACCTGTATTTATTTGTTACAGTAGTTAATTTTTTTGTAGAAGAGTTAGATATGAGTTGGTATGAAAATGATATTCTGCCAATTTTTATAACGGGTATTATGGTGCACATCTTATAGTAAATGATTGTGGTTACGGTGGTGGATAATGATAACAAACTCAAATGTTACAGATTTACAAGCAGCAAAGCTTTCAAGGAAATGCTTAACGAAATGAATGACATGGCTGGCCAGCATGAGCTTGTTGCTGAAAATCTAGTGGCGACTGTTATTAAAGAAATCCATTGCAGAACGAAAGAATTCAAAGATGAAAAGAAGAAGCATGTAGCCGACGGAATTCGACATCAGAATAATTTACAAAATCAACTTGCCAATCTCGACCGTGCCAAAAAGAATTACGAGAAATCATTTAGAGAGTCTGAGAAAGCTCTTGAAAGTTTCCAGCGAGCAGATGCAGACCTAAATTTGTCCAGAGCGGAAGTGGAGAAACAGAGACTGCAGTAAGTACAACTAAATGTTTTGTAATTTTATGAAACTTTTATTGCGTCCTTTTAAAGATGAACAGGAAGTTAGTTTAAATATTTGTCGTATTATTTGTACAGGTCACTGTACAAATCTCAGCAATGTGAAGACACTAAAAAAGAATATGCGAATCAGGTAGAATTCAATATGTGTACAACAATCTTGAAAACATTTCGCTTTTGTCAAGCTATTTAAATGCTAATGTTGATTGTTGCTTTCAATAACTGCTTTTTAGCTGGACAAAGCAAATGAAATGCAGAACAGTTACTATAAGGTTTTGATGCCGTCTGTGTTCCAAGGGCTTCAAGGTAAATTTTTTAAAAATTTAATTAGTCAAATAACCAATTTGATTGTAAGAAAGTGACTTACGCTAGTCTTTACTTTTAATGTAATTAAAGTAATCTTATCAATCACACTGATTTATATGATGAACCATTTATCTGACAAATTTTGATTAAGTAACAATGGTTGAGGAAACTGATGAAAGGGCAGCAAACTGGATAATATAATCATGTCGCTGTTGCGAATAAAATTATTGAACTGCTTTTTTGTTTTGAATTTCAGATGTTGATCAAAGGCGTATAAAATGTTTTAAAAATAATATGCAACAGGCAACAGAAGTAGACGTCGTCATTTGTCCAATAGTAAAGAAATGTCTAGATGGTATCTCAAAAGCCACAGATCAAGTTGATGAGCAAATTGTAAGTTGAAATTTGAAACGATTTTTTAAAAAAATATTTGAGAGCGTTATAAAATACTCATGTAATCATTTGAATTCAATTACAGGATTCTCAATTGGTGATTGAAAGATTCAAGTCAGGTTTTCAGCCTCCTGAAGATATTCCATTTGAAGATTTAAGTGCCATTAAAAACGGTGAAGCTCCACCGCCCCCAACAAATGGTTATTCCAACAGTTTAAAGCTGGAAACTCAAAGCCTGACTTATAAAGGAACGATTTCTTCAGGCAAGTCGAAAAAGCGATCTGGCCTGTTTGGAATTTTCGGCAACAACAAGGTTAGTATGTAGCTAAAAAGTTTACTTGATTTAAAAATAAGGGACAAAAGTTTTGATGCAAAATTATTTTATTAGCCTGGAGGAACTGATGGCAGAGATGACTACAGCGAACTTCCTCCAAATCAACGAAGAAAAAAGTTGCAACAAAAGATTGACGAATATGCTGCCAAAATCCAACAAGAAACGGCTGCGAAGTGAGGATAGCGACATTAAGTTTTGTTTTTAATATTTGAATTTGGCTTAATAGTGTGTGAGAACAATTTAAATTAATTTTTTCAGGGACGGGTTAGTGAAAATGCAGTCTGTCTACCAGTCAAATCCCAATCTTGGTGATCCGGGTGCAATAGAAGGTCAACTACGTGAAAGCACACAACGTCTTAGCAAATTACAGCAAGAACTTCAGGTACTTTATGAGCATTTGTAATAATATGTTACTGGTTATACAAGAGCAGCTATGTATGTATTTGATATGCAATTAATTCGACCAATGAAAAAGCTAAAGCAAAGTTAACACTATTATCCAGAAATACCAAACGTACCTTAACGAAATGGATATGCCACAAAATCAAGGAGGATACGGGTCAACAAACTATAACGGTATTAGGACATCACAAAACAGGAGCAGTGGGTCAGACGAGTCATTGACGAGAAGTGCTTCTGACTTGAGTCAAAACAACCATAAAGTGTCAGCGCCTGGGACACCTCTGCCTTCACATGGGTAAACTGGCAGCCAAAATCATTATTGCTATGCTTATTACTCAATTATTTCACTTTATATTTTTAACTTGAAGATCATCTAACAGTCCTGAATCCGGAATTTCGACCTCTCATACAAGTTTACCTGACTCTGACTTTGAACACATCGATGCAGAGAACACAGATTATTACGAAGAGCCATTGCCGATTTTGGGAACTTGCGAGGCTTTGTATCCTTTCGAAGGTATAACTCCTGGAGGATCTGGTATGCTCTCAGTCATCAATAAAGATTTACTAAATTAAAAGAAAAGTTTCATTGTTTATTAATTTTCAGCTACATCTGAAGGTAGCATACCTATGGGCGACGGGGAACAACTTCTTGTAGTTGAACTTGACCAAGGAGATGGTAAGAAATCAGTTTATTAAGTTTATTCTTTTTCTGTAGTGACATACAGACTTGATATATCAGAAATATTTTTGTTTTTAGGTTGGACAAGAGTGAGGCGTCAAAATTCCATGGAAGAGGGCTTTGTTCCTACGTCCTACGTCAGAATTACCCTTTATTCTAACTGCTAAAGTGTAGGAAAGGCTAGTTCAGTTTGTTCCGTGTACATTGTATTTTAGTTTAAGTCTCAGTAACTCTGCATTTGTTTTCTGTGACATTCTCCTATGTTTGCTAAAGACGCGTTTAGTTTTATCACACCGATGAACTCTTATGTCATTCACTTTATTGTCAGATGAAGCGACCCAGTTTTAGTTAGTTATTGCTCTGCTCAATTATGCCTGTGGGCTTTGCTGTGTTTTATTTTCAAATTTCAATTTCAGTACCTGCATCATAATGATATATTTATGAAAAATGATTTTGTGGACGAACATTTGTCAATATTTTAAAATTACCTACCTATGTAAGTATGTAGCAAGGTTGAATTGGGATCGTCCTACTTGCATGTGAACGATTTATCATATTTGAAGAAGACGTTTTTTACGAATTGACAAAGCCTTTTAATCTCTATGCATTTCAAAATAGTATTAGTTCACTCCTGCCAATTCATTTTTATCCCTAACTGTACTACTATTGCATTGTATGTGTTGGCAAAGATAATCACACTGCTTTTATTATATAATCAATTCACAAGCGCCAAGCACCATTTATTATTGCTTGCTAACATTCTTACTGCTGACTATTATTGATGGTACTACTTAACACATATTCACTGTATCTAACAAAAATGGATCTAGTTGTATATTTAACATTGTCATACACACATTTTAACGTATACGCAAATAGCGAAGGATGCCTGTCCATTTCAATGTTTTACTTTTTCTTAACTCTGCGTAATTAATTGCATACATATTAATTTTTATCAATTGACTCGATTCTGTTTTATTTCATGGACCTGAATGTGTTTTTAAAGTGGGAATTAGGGCTGGCTGGAAACGAATCTATTTTTAATGCAATGTGTGACTCTGAATTTATAAGGGTGTTGTAGTGAAAGCTCGATAATTCGATAGCTGCAACAGTTTAACTAAAAAGCGTTCTAAAGTCGTTAATCGATACAACTGTAGCCCAAAATGTTTAATTGGGTGCAGTGTTCACTGCTTTTCTTATAAATGTTGTGAGTCATTAAGCCGATTTGTGGAAAATCGTTAGGTGCCCTAAAATTTCAACCAACATGTGCAATATACATTTTAAAATTCTAGCCTATGGAATGTTAGCCTAGGGTGTAAAAATTGGCACATGTTGAAATGAACAATGTTAAGTCAGGCTCAGACAAAGGGATCAAGAAACCACCTACCCACTCACATTCATTCGTTTATTACATATTTAATTGACGTAAAGAGAGAAAAATGTAAATATTTTATGATATACGACATGTCGAAAACGGGAAATCAACGAGCCAGCAATTAAAGTAGTACGTAATTAATTATAAGAATTTTATCGCATTGACTCGAACAATAGTTAGGAAACAATTTTAAACCAACAATTAACTATTTGAACTATATTGTAAGTAACATGTATTAATAATTCCAAGTCTAATGTGTATGTATTTACTGCGTTTTGTAAATAATAGAGGACATTATTTTAAGCATCTTGTAGTAAAATGACTGCTAATTTGACTTGATGTTTGCATTCGCAGTCGCAATCTGTGGTAGAAGCTAAAAATACTAAAATATAATTAATAATTTATGATTTTATTATTCCTTTGAATTTATGAATTGCATTACAAAAGTGTACATTTTCGCTAATCAGTTAACTGTATAAAACATTGTGCATGATATTAAATGCAATGACTGTGTACAATAATACATAATATTTAAATAAAATTAATACAACGTCAATGACACCGTAATGAATAAGAAGAAAGTATTCCCTATCTAAGTTAAAATATACTGCAACAAAACTTCGAATATTTCAGTTGACAACGTAGACTGTAAGCTTATAAGGTCCTAATTATTAATTAATAATGAACAAACAGCAAGATTGAAACCCATATGACTGTTCTTAGTAATGAATTGTTGCACCAGGAGCCTTACGTGTGTTGTCGAACGCGCAAGTTTCTATTAAATGCTAATTATTGTAATAACTATATTATGCAGTCTGCATTGAATTCCATCGTCTGTAAGCCAGCCTTTCGAATTGTAAATGTCCACGTTAAGTACTAAACTAAAGCGAGATATGAAATTATGGTTTCATGTACGTACTCAAACTTTCTATTGTGTGAATTGTGTGTGCAATGAAGGATTTAATAAGACAGTTAAAATTAAATCAAATGATGACTTTAATGGTTGTGTAAAGCTTTTTCTAAAACATTGGCGAAATTCTCTTAAGCTTTCTATAATGAAAAACTGAAACACGAAACGGTGGTGTTTAACTACAAAATAAATTTTAAAAAACTGGTGGAATACTCTTTGAAATGGCTAACATTTAAACTAAAAGAAAAAAGATACGGTAATTAATTAATTTATGTTATCCACTGTTTCAAGTAACTGTACGTACGTAAAGAAATAAGCGACCGCGGAATAAATCATCTAGTTTGTCAGTTTTAATAAAATTGAATCTTTAATATTTATTACTTTCTCATGTCATTTCAAGTGAAAAATCATATAATTAAGTTGGTCATTAATTAATCCCTCGAATTAAAAATGACTCTGTATTCTAAGGGAGCTAGAACAACTCCTACACCCGGTTCGAGACTTGGGGCTGGTTCATTTGGAACGGTAGTTACCCTATATTTTTGAAAGATATTGGCAGTGAAAAGAAAAATGGAGTCTCTTGCTAAAGGTTCCCCCAGGCACTGCCTCCGTCCAACAGAAAAAGAAACGACGTTTTCATTCTTTTTGAACGTTTTTTCGTCCCGGCTCAAAAATCGTTCCGGTCGGAAATTCTCCGGATCTCCCCAAATTTCCTTCGAGTGGTGGATATAATAAATATTCAAGGACAGAAAGGTGCCTTTAGGATAAGTCACTCCTTTGTGTGTCACGTCCGTTAATGCTAAATGACTAACGCCATTAGGAACGATGGCTGAGAATCGCAGAACTTCCTCAATGACAGATTGAAGATAAGGCATGCTGTTAAAAAATAATTTGAGCGTTTATGGTCTTATTCACCATTGTATTTACAAGGCATTCACCCTTGTTATAATAATTTAAAATTCATTTACTTTGGTCTGTCAGCAACAGAAACATCTCTGGAATCTCCTGTGATTGCAGTAATTTCTTTTTGCAGCTTTCTTTGCACCTCCGGATACGTCGCTAGATACAGAATGGTCCATGCCAAAGTTGTTGAGGTTGTATCACTTCCGGCAAAGAAAAGGTCTCCGATCACAGCCATTAATTGTTTGACCCCATCTGGCCCTGCAAATGTACTCTGTGGGTCTGAATCATTAGCACTGTTCATTTCTTTCAAGTAGATATCTATAAAATCCCTGACTGTATCCGGTTGGTAAGTACGTTGGTGCTCTTTCACTGCCTCTTCCAAAAACTTTAAGAGTGAGTCAAAACACCGTCTGCTCTGCGTATATCCACACAAATCGGGAATGATGTATTTGAGAATTGGGAGAAAAAACAAAATTCCTCCAGTTTCTGCCTGATCCACTATAATCTTGTTCAAATTTTTAGTTATAGCCAGCAATTTGGCATCATCCTGTTGGTAACGCTTCCCACTCACAACAGTCCACAAAGAGTTGACCACGGCCACTGCCAGCTTTTCTTTAATTCCCCCAATAGGCTTGCCTTTGTTTTTGTTCAGAGTGCCCATCAATTCGTTTACCTCATCCATGATTAAAGTCTCCATTGAATTCTTCCCAAAGCCAAAGTCGCGGAGATGGCGCAGGGTGAAGCGGCGGTGAACCTCCCACAGGTGGCCGGCACTGTTGATCACTCCGAGTGGTTCGCCTTCGAACAAAAGAAATGTTTCGAAGCTAGGCCGGCCAGAGAACGCATCAAGTGTGAACAGCTCTTTCCCCAATTTCATGTCAGATACGGAAACGATGCTTCATACAGATAAATATTTACGTTAAAACATTTCTTTAAATGTGCATTCAAAAGATGGTTTTACGTTAAAAATGTAATTTCATACGGCATTCCAAATATTTGAAAGTACACCAGCTTTCCATACTCTCGGTTCCAGTTGTCAATGATGAGGTAACCTTTTCGGCTGATTGAGTTGACAGCACCCACAATTGGAAAACAGAATGGTCCTACAAATTATATGAAAACAAATTTAACTACAAAATGTAAAATTAGTTGATGCAAAATAATAATATAACATTGCCCCATTTCGTACCTGGAATGTTAACCCTTCGTCTTTGTTGCTTTAAATGTGTATACAAAATCCAACCGCTTACCAACAAAATCAAAATTTGCCAAATCATTTTGAAAATATCTCGCGGAGACCAGTCTGTAGCCACGTCTGATCCTTCTGCCCTCTTCACCTTGATAATTTCTTTGATATTTATTTGGAAACGCAAAATCAACTTTTGGTATGCATTTTACACTTATAAATTAAGAATAATCTCATGTATGTAATTCTAGCAGTGATGCAATATGTAAGCAAAGAAAATTATAGTTATTTATTGTTAACCACGGCGGGTTCAGTTCTCAACATACATTAGCATACATAGTACATACATTCATTATTCCATCACGTGAAATTCAATTTTAAAACAAAAACAAGAAGATAATTGCACGATATGAGTTCTGCTTATTTGAGTCAGAATCAGAAACAAGGATTTTTCATGCTTCTCATTGCAGATGTTCATAATTTGACAATGCGTACTAAATTTTTTTGCTTTATTAACATTATATTATTACTGCTGCTATAGTTTGAATGTACTTTGGAGATGATCAATTTTGTTCGGAGTTTTGACTTTGTTGAATTGGATTTCAAGGTTACCCTCTCTCTGCTTCACGATTGTGGATGAAAAGCAGGTAAATAATCATTACCACACCGAAGCTGCAATAAACATATAATTTTATATATTTTCGACAAGGTCCGACCGACCCATCACCATTTATTTTCAAATTCGAGTTTGTAGACCAATGTATTCTACGGCTACTTTATTTAGAATGTCCATTTAAGGTTAGATTTTTAGTATTAGAAAGAGCGCAATGAATCACAACTTGTGATTCACAAATACAATGCTTAAACTTTCCAGTAGTACTTTATTTCATTTTGTGAATATTTGTGTTTCCTATTAGACATTAGATGGAACATGATGAACGGAGCGAGGTGAAGTGAATGAGACAAATAGTATTTAATAAAAAATCTCGGTAAAGCCTATTACATACCTATACAGGATGTGATCAATATAATAACCTCAAAGCATCATATTAAAAGCTGTTAACGCCAGCGCCTTTTTGCATAACATAATATGTATATTTTACCATTTCTACCTAATACAAATCTAACGGTATTGAATCATGAATGAAACTATTGGTCTCAGAACGCTGTTGTGACCACGTACAGTTTCATGAGGTACAAGTCAGAAAAGGGGAATGCAAATGCCAGTAGAAGGCTAGTAAACCACAACCAGATGTTGCGTAGAGTTGATTTAATGACGATGCAGGTCTTCGTCTGGTCTGTTATGGTAAGACAGCATATGCATACATTTTTTCAATGAATAATAACCTCAGTAGCAGTTATTGGTTGTATGGTATCATAGTGTACAATTGGTAAGTAATTAACAACATATTTGCTATGACTTGTTCTCTGTCATTATACAAAAGGCAGAATTACAACAAACTCTGGTTTTGCCCTGAATTGCTGGGGGACCAAAAGGCTTTAATGTTACTTTAAGTTTTACATGGAATCAGTTTGCATATTGCATCAGTTTACGTATCATAAAGCATATGTGACAGATTGTATAAAATAAGCCCTTTAAGATTTAAGACAAGCAATAAATATAAGTTGTTGGTTTCAGAAAGTTGGACAATATAAATAGTCTCTAAGTCTCTGTCACTACTCTTTACTCATGTCAGCATGTTCTTCTGTAAATTTCACATAAAAAGTTTAGTCGCTTCAAATTTTCACGAGCGAGGCTATACTGTGTGCATCCGGGCACTTGGTTAATAAAACCAAGCAGAAATTTTGTTTTTTACTTAATGATAGCATGGACTGAAATTACGCTAGTATTAATTGCTTTCCTAGTAGTTAGGCAAAGAAAAATGTTTCCATCCGAGCCTTTCCACCGAATTCAGGCTTTTACCTACCGCCGACCCTGATGCTTACAAAATAAAATGAAAGCAAGCCGTTTTGGAAAAATAACTATTATTAGTAAACTATGATTTACATTCTATACAGTCACGTATTATGTATTATTTTCGTTTGCGTTATGTTATTTCTGCGGTCGCAGAGTTATTACATGCCAGAAAATGTTTCAGGTTTGCGTGGTTCATCGAGATATGATGTACGGAAAACTATTCCATGATGACTTTTCTGAGAAATGCTGTTAAAAAGGAAATGAAGGCTGCTAAGTTCTATTAAATTACTCGCTCTTTCGTCTTCATGGGGCGAATAAAAGGCTCTTGCGACTTGACTTTCCTCACCATAAAAAAGTTCGTCAATGTTTGGCCGAGATTGAACTACGGTCCACAAAGTGACCTAATATGAGCAATGTGCATGCAATACGGGAATAGCATAGTAAGTGCCACAAAAACCACACTTTTATTCAAGCAACAAACCACTTTTAGCATTTTCATGTAATAAAGCACGAGCTTTCTATTATGGTCGTCCGTCACCGCTGGACTCATTGTGTTCCTTCTGATAGTTATAATATTTTTTCCATTACCATTCTATGATAAGACTAGGATTATTGTAGCTGTTAATCCGCACATTCACACACATGAATATATCGTAAATCCGTCAGCCAGAAAATTCATATGGTGGGCTCGGCTGTGACTGTGCCACAAATACACTTTTTTATTGCAAGCAAATGTTCCAGGAGCGGGATTAGTAAGGAACTGAATTGTGAGTAACTGAACCAGAGTAAACATTTAAGAAAAACAACTGCAACATAAAAACATGTATAATTCTTCCAAGTTCCAACTTAAGCCATGTTTATACATATAAAAACTTAAAATATATTTAATATGTATACATACGTTGTAGTTTTAATGCGAAAAAAAAAGTTTTCAAGAGTAAGCCTACACCAGCGAGTGACGTCTGTAAAAGGACATTTTATTGATTACCTCCACACATTTTCCGCACGCTCAGATCGTCCTTTTCCATTGATTCTGTCCGCAAACTTGTAGCAAACGGGGAAAGGAAAGCACGAAACGTAACGCAAAGCAAGGGAAAGCAGAAGCATTAAGAAGAAAAGTAGCAAGCAAAGACAGGGCTTTCACTTCGCTTTCACTCATTCAATTCGTTACGCTGGCTGTTAGTAAAACGGTAATGTCAAATGTTCATATCTCGTATTGTAGTTATATAATTCTAGTGTGATTATATCAAATTACTACATACATGAAGATATTGTTTATAGCGCCAAGTTCGCAGATTCCTATTCATAACATAATAACATTTTGTCACTAGTGAAGACCTACCACACTTGTGAGTCTACTGTGAGCTAGCTGGTGTTCTGCAAAAAGAAAAGTAACACAGCATGCAATGATATGGGAAGGAAAGCCAAAACGCTAAAAAGAGGAATTAAATATAGAACGGACAACTGACTGGTGAAAAGTAAAAGGTAGGATAGGAGAGAAGGAAAATCTTTTTTGTTCCCAATTTTTTGCTACTCGTTTACAGTTGTTCATA
>VYYJ01001784.1:0-27070 GCA_021029165.1 Cyphoderus albinus
AGACTGTCCAGGTCGATGGCGAAAGTTATTTAAGAAACAACATCCTTTTTATTTTACTGGAACTCAGAATAGTTGAAGTTGTTGAGATGCGAGCGGTTTACATTTTCCTCCAATGCAGCAATGCGTTTTCATTAGTAGCAAAGGCAAAGGAACGAATCTACTTTACTCTAGTTGTTCCAGACTCACCTCTTACAAAATGACCATTAATTTTGTCCAGGTTCGGAATTTATTACCACTTTTGTGTCGACGAGCACCCATTATGCATTACATTTTCTTTTTACTTCCACTTTAGATTTTTCCGCTTTTTATCTTCTTGTATGTAACAAAGAACTTTGTGGTCAAATACGCCATTCCATTACAGCGTTCTCGTAACATTGCACATTTCCAAATGCGGACGTTCATGACACTTTACTTGCATCCTCGAATTCTTCTCTTCGTTCTGTTTCTGTTGTCTTCTCAGAGCTGGCCGTCACCGCAATGTAATGAAGAATGAGCTTGAGCTTCATCCTTTGTCGCCTCCGGTGACTTCCTTTCTTTTACTATTTCCGTTTCCTTTTTTACTCTGCGGTCATTTTTTATAATCTCGTTTCCTTTCCGCAATTGTTTCAGCTTTGGGCCTTTCTAAGAATTTCCCTTTGTTCATTGTAAATAAGTCGCAGCTTTTTTAAAAAATTCTTCTCTGTAAAATGGCGTCATTTCCGGAAAGCCTGGCTTTTATAAACTCGCAACTTGTCCCGCTTTTCCTTTCCTGAGTAATTTCGGGCTTTTTCTTTGTCCATGATGTGAGTGACGTAAAGTAACTTATGCAAGCTAAAAGCATGCATGAAATCCATCATGTGAGAAAAGGAAAAAATGAAGTTGAGTGAGGTTTTGCAGCATTCTTTTCTTTAACCGTCTCTTTCTTGGTTTGCAGGTCGAGCTGGAGAAACTGAACAGTGCCACAGACGAAATTAACAAATTGGAGAAGGAATTAGACGTAAGCCCCACTCTTTTGTTTTCCATTCTTTATTTACTTAAGTTTCGCTCAGTGCCAGTCGCTCGTGAAGAGAAAGTCTCTCTAAATATAAAGAAGTAGTTTTTACGAGAGAGAGAAACGCAAAAGCAAAAAAGATCGAGCTGGTTCGTAGCTGGTTCTGGATGACGCGATTGTATTTCTCGCTTTTCGCTTCAACTGAGCTGTGTCTCGTTTTATGCGACCGGGTATTTATTCAGCATTATTCGGGAAACGTGTGGCTGTGGCTAATATGATCAAGTACGCGAAGCAAAAATAATACTCTCCTGTCTGTATGATTACACAGGGCAATATTTTATTTTGTAGGCGAATGTGCATTCCAACACTATATAAAGCTGTTTCAAGAATCCTTTTGTTTTTGCGAATGCTCCTGCCGCTCCCACTTTTTCTTTCTCTACTGCCTTTTTTTGTGTAACAGCAACAGCAGCAGTGATGTGATGGCTCTTTTTAGTCTTTACGTTGCAAGCTCCATGTCGGGGATTTGAAATTACTTCGAAATTCAAATTAAACCCATGGATGACTCGGCTAAGTAAATTGCGGAAAATTTCCTCCTGTCTTCTTTCTCTCAGATGCAAAATGTCTCTCGTCTTTCTCTCAACTCCCAGTCTTTTGTTTAATTCGCAGGAGCAGTGTTAAAAGCTGGTGGGAATTGACAACGAAGAAGACTCTAAACTCGCTAAGCACATTATATTAATGCGGGAGAAAAGTGTAAGTAATTTGGACAGTTTTCTTACACGGAGCAGAACGAGCGCTCATTTTTATTTACACTGTTTCAAGGATCACTTAATAATTGCGAAGTACGTTCTTAACTACGTGTTAAAACATAACTTGGCTCATTTTTTCTTCGCTTCGCGTGGGTAGTGCATTTTAGTAGATCTTCAAATCAAGTGGCGTTGTACNGCGAAGTACGTTCTTAACTACGTGTTAAAACATAACTTGGCTCATTTTTTCTTCGCTTCGCGTGGGTAGTGCATTTTAGTAGATCTTCAAATCAAGTGGCATTGTACAGATGACTTGAGTGTGTACAACCGCAAAGTACAGGATTTCTCTCTTCACTTTCACTTTACTTACCCACAACTTTACTGAACATTTCCTTGCGAAATTTTCCTTTTTTCATGTTATAACATACATCGACATAGAAGTTAGCCACCTTTGCAAAAAAAATAAAACTTTGACGGTTTTGAAGAAAGTGTGAAAGCTTGGTGAGAAAAAGAGGTCGAGACTCCTGCCGATGCTCTCTTTGCTTTGACGCTCTCCCAGTCTTCCTCTTGATCCGATCTTTTGTGACTTGGGGTTACATCAGCTGAATCTGAAGAAGCGTTAAAAGTTGTGTCTCGCTCCGCATTAGATTTCATGAAGGAATGAAAAGGCGACGAGAAAAATACCATTACGGCCGCGGTAGAGATATAATGTTTTTATTGTGTGTTCTAAATTTGCGGAGCTCGGCTCCAGTGTACAAGGAAGGAAGGAAAAGCTTGTTGTTAGAGAGCTGTTGAAGTCGTATGAAAGTCAGGAATCATCTTACGAGAACCATCAAAATCAGTCGTTTTGTTACCTTATCACATAGAATATAAAATGGAAATTTGAGATTGCGGGATGAGAAAATGAATTCATAAAAACCTGCTACGCCCCAGAAATACAGCTTTAGCTCCGTCGACACGACTATCGCATCAACTTGGTTGGTACACAACTTGTTTTGTAAAGTGAGAAGAATCTTATCATGTATATTGTATATTAAGAGGGGAGCCGAGATCATTTGAAAAAATACAGTAACCTACATACTTCAATTTTGTGGTGATACCATCGTCATTGTCGTTTACGTTTGTATGTTTGCACGAGCATGATTGGAGCGAGAAACGGATTTGCAGCTTCTCCTATGACCTTCGTCCTCATTCAGAATGGTAGAGGTGTTTCGGGTTTCCCTTTCTTCCGATATTTCCCTCTTCAGCATTTTCAAAGCAATAAGTGTTTTTATTGGGAAGACGTGACGGAAATTCTTCCTCTGTCAGATCTATGGCTTCCTTTGCACCGCACGGGCGCGACAATTTTTTCCAATAAAATATCAAGTGAAAGTTGAGGATTATGCTTAAGAAGCTCTTTTGATTTGTTACGCTTTGTATTATTTGCCACACATACATAGTACGAGTTCTTTGTAAAACAGTTTTAAAAAATGGTTGTTTTGTGGATGGCAATTTTTCTTCTTTTATTTCTTTCAAACACGTGCACACTTCCGCACACGTTCCCTTTCATGTGTTTTACACAAGTTGAAAGCATGGGAAAATTCTCAAAATTCTCAAAATGTAAACGTAGTCTACATCGTCTAGTGTTTTGGGTCAAAACGCATTTTCAACCTCCGTTTTATTTAGTGGGGTGTTTACATTTTCCTGTGATGTCTTTATTCCAATAAAATATCAAGTGAAAGTTGAGGATTATGCTTAAGAAGCTCTTTTGATTTGTTACGCTTTGTATTATTTGCCACACATACATAGTACGAGTTCACAGTTTTAAAAAATGGTTGTTTTGTGGATGGCAATTTTTCTTCTTTTATTTCTTTCAAACACGTGCACACTTCCGCACACGTTCCTTTTCATGTGTTTTACAAGTTGAAAGCATGGGAAAATTCTCAAAATGTATTTAATGTAAACGTAGTCTACATCGTCTAGTGTTTTGGGTCAAAACGCATTTTCAACCTCCGTTTTATTTAGTGGGGTGTTTACATTTTCCTGTGATGTCTTTTCATGAAAAAGCTTGTTGAATATTTAAGAATCGAGTAAACGAGCAGAATATCACTGTTAAAAGACCAGTTTTATTTTATTAGTTCCGCAGAACATTTATGGTTACTTCGAGAGTCCTCGGTTTCAGTTTCCACTGGTCTGAGAAAGTAAAAGTAAACCAAAATGAAAAGCTTTTAGCCTACTCGAGTTTTCTAAAGTAAATAGGTAACCAATCATTATCAATTTAAAGCATTTATTTGCAACTTTGCATCTTTACAAAGATAACCAAAAAGTAAGTACTGAAGTGAAACTGAGTAGCTTAGTGTCTACGCACGTCTGGAAAAAATCGTTAGTCCCAGTTCCCTTGTCCGTCAGTCAGTCTTACATCGAAGTGATCTTCTGCAGACTGGACGTGTGCCTGGCATACAGATAATTTATGATTCTGCTGCTTGTTGGTGTCGCTTCGCCTCCCTGAGCAACAAATTTCTCCTTGCCTCCATTCCTCCATACAAAGATTCACCGTTTTCCCCTGAAGATTTCGAGTCCATTTCTTCTTCATCCATGCTCAGGAAAAGGAACAGAAGGGCGGAAGAGTGTTTTCAATAAGGAGAATGTTCTTCTGGCAGAAATGTGTTTTCTTTGTGTGCAGGCATGGAAGCGGGGAAGAAAAATGGTTTACTGATATGAGACGATACTTTGTGGGTGCAGCAGACTGATACTTCACAAACACCTATTTTTATCCTCACCGCGAACGATGCTAGACTCACTTTATCATACCTTTCCGCTTACATGCCCTCTTTCGCTATTTTAATAAACGTCTAAGAATATTATTCATATTATGGGTGCTCGCTAACTTTCTATAAATTCTGCAAATGCCAAGCGATACGATGCATGACAGTTAATAAGTCCTACGTAGCAGACCACATGAAGATTAGACGGACTCAGTTATGTTACGTAGCCAGTTTTGTGGCAGTGTTGGACCAAGATAATTTTAGACCTTCCTCTGCGCCAGTTTGTCGCTTTTGCTTTGCGGCCTTAATTGAAACAAGCTCTTACAAGGTGTCATCTGAATTACATGTTCCAAGGTTTTCATTTCGTATCTTGAGTGGAACTGACAGAAATCACAACTCAGAGACTCATGGTATGATTTACTTCTCACAGAAGAAAAACAAAATGGTGATCCGAAACTTCTGAATGAAATACCTAGAATCAAGCCGTGTTCAGCTTGTAAATTGATGTTTCCACTTTTCAACTTTCTCTTCTCCTGTCACAACTTTCTCACTTCTGCTTTCCCCCAAAAAAATTTGCATTGGCTTTGAATAGCACTGGTTGTGGAACGGAGAGTGAGAAAGGAGCGAAACATGGACGGTGGGTGAACTTTTAGGGCTTATGCAAATATTTTTGATTAGCAGCTCATTCATTATTTATTAGCTTTTCTGCGTATTATCTTACGTTCAAAAACTTTCAACACATACAATGAGCATAATACCTTTTGTTCACTTGATTTCATATCATGCAGTATTATGACTAGCTTAAGACTTAATAATGAAGTATTAACTAATTCTACTATTACGTCATTGTGTGTGTTAGAAAGTAATAAATATTCAGAGCTGTGCGTGGTTTCGTTCATTATTATGCAAATTCTAAGGAGTTAATCTTTCGGTGAAATTGTTGAATAATTATTTACTTTTAGGAGGCGAACGGCCAGTTTCGGCATCTTCTAAGCCAGCAGGGGGCGGAATTGGAGAAACTGATAAGAAAACTCGGCCCTTCAATTGACAAAGCGAGGCCTTTCTATGACGCGAAAGCAGCGGCAGACGAGTTGCGCAAGCAATGTTTGGAAGCTGCTGCCCAATTCCATCGAGCTACGGGTAAGTAATGAAAAGCTCTTGTTGAAAATTCGCAATCTCTCGCCAGGAAAATCTTGATAAGTTTGGCTAACATAGCATAAGATAACACGAGGAAGCGCGTTGAAGTGCTCTACTTATTTATTTTTTCTGTTGATTCTACCTTTTCAATTCCCTCTTCTCTCCATCGACACATTATAAATTGTAATCTATTCAGTGTTCTGTATTTGTGCTCGTTACTTCAACCCTACAAAAGTGAAAGGAAAAACCCAACATCTGTAAACTTTTTTTTCCTCTCTTCCTTCCAGGCTCGGGAAAGTCTTGTACTGTTGCATGGTCTGATGACCCACATATAATGGAAAGTGTATGAAAATAGCTTATTAAAAAATCTTGTGTAGTGCGCTTCACTCACATGAATGAATATACTGGATAGACAGGGACTTGTGTGGATAAGCGAGATGATTTAATACAAGATACTTCAGTTAGTTAAGCATAACATAACAGAGCGTCCTTGCGTTGTTGTAGGTATTTGAAGTAACTCGAGACGACTGCATCGCCTCATATGTAGAGATGCGTTTCATATTATTGTGCGATGTTACATTGTAACTCGAGGCTAGCAAAAAAATTCCCAGCGTTTCGCTAACAATCCCTGGTTTATCCCTTGCCTGTCCTTCCAGAAATAAACCTAAGCCTTACTAGTTTGTAAGGAATTCACTCACACAAAGACAAAATAGGAAATCAAATGGGATAACTTTTCCCTTGTCAAGCGATGATAAGGATAGATTTTTACAAATTCGGGGTAAAATAAGTTATTTAACGAGCTCGAAACTTTTCCGACCTGAGAGATAGAGAAAAGGTTAATTTGGTTAGTTAGAGATAAAAAATGGAGTAAACAGTGAAGCGTGCATTTTTTTCCTTTGATTCATTGGAGAATGGAGGAAATGAGTGAATGAGTGAGCGGCTGAAAGTTGTTGCACCATACAAAATGCCTTCACAACTGGTTACGGTGTAGACCGCTTTCATTGCTGCTGATGGCAGTTACTTCGAGTTCCTCGTGACAGATTTTTACTTTTGGAAATAAGTCACAATTTTCCTTCTCATTTCGGACAAGGTTGTTCGATCAAACTTCTCATGAGTCTTTGTGTATCAGCCATGAACTAATCAAACGAACGGTTCATATTACTTTGCTTGGCTAAATAAAATCCTGGAAGCATACGGCAATTGTCGTTTCTAATTTTAATCTATCATTTGCATTCCTCCTTTCTCCATGCCCTTCGGTCACAATAACCAAATAAAATTAAAATCTGCTGCTGTGGTACGTCTCCACCCACAAGACAGGGAGAGATTTTGATTTGATACCATTTTTATTTGACCCGTTTCTCTCTTGCTTGTTCCAAACTTTGATTTTCAGTTTCATACGAGAATTTGCAACAGAATTTGTGTCAATGAAACTCCATGAGAATTGTTACTGAATACATGGTCCGTTAAGCATACGCAATGCAGACACAAAGTTTTTTTGCTATTTTTCCTCGGCTAAATAGGTGGATTTTGGAGATTGAAATGGAACGGAAAAAACTACGTATGTTTGTGTGACAAGGGTATTTGGATACAAACAACACTTCAGAGGGAAGTGTGGCAGACATCACCTGAAAAAAAATTCTTTGATGAAATTGAAATTCTGGCTAGAAACAATTTGCTGCCATCTGCGTTTGCCGTGGTTGTGGTCATCAATGACGGCTGAAAAGAGAAAAACTGTCGACGAAAGCGTTTGTTTGAAATGTTTCAATGAGTTCGAATGATTCATGTATTAAAAGCACTTAGATTACGACGAAACATGAAATGTGTTAATCGGAAATGGGAAAATGAGCAACATGGGAAACTTCTCCGAATTGTTTATGACGAGTACAAAAAAGTAATAAATACGTCGTGTTATGTAGATATTGTTTACAATTAGGGAACACTGAAACAAAAAAACTGATCAACGAACGAACGAAGAGAATAAAGGGAAGTGGGAGCAACGTCAACACTGAAAAAAAGTCAAGGCCTTTTTTACTTTTACTTGCACAGCTTCAAATGAAGTCATGCTTCTCCACGTGCTCAATATCAAAACAAATATCAAGTTAAAAGGGAATTGAACCATGCCTGTTGAATTGTTTGTGTGATCCACGCGAATTTAATCAATCTTACGTGTGCAGAAATCTGTCTGGTCTTTGCATACTCACATACATAAATATTACTTTATAATAGTCGAGTTTTTCATTGTGCGCAATAATTAATTTAGTTGCTCAAGGTGGGTGTTGGATGATCTCATGTTATTGGTATTCATCCAATATCCAGTTACGCCATTGATTTTCAGCTACAGTTTCACTCTTTGCTACATATCTACAACAAAGGTAAAAAGATATGAATTTGACCTGGTAGAACAGAAAGTAAAATGCGTTCTATTTATTTTGTTTACAAAAAAATGGACAGTGTAGGTACACACGAAATGGATTGGTATCGTTGTAATAAATTTGAAGAAAGATTAAGTGCTGTAACATAGAAATAAATGGAGTACTGCCATATGGTAGAGTAGCGCATATCTATAGAATAATCAACTTCTTTCCGCTAGGGAAAGTCAAGTAGGTGAGTACAGCGCTACTTTATTCGTGGTAGGTATCACATAGCATAAAATATCCGTCTGGTTTGTGAATTTACAAGTGGAACAGGAGAAATATGGATTTTATCTGTGTGTGTCCTTTGTGTTTGCATTTCAACAGACGTTCACCGAGCGGCGAGAGAAACTGTGACTGCTGTCGAGAACAGATACGAGAAGGACGTAAATTTTGACAGTACCTGGCAGGAAGTGCTCAACCATGCCACAATTCAGGTGATAACATTTTCGCTTTCCCTTCTTGCCAACAAGTTTCCTCTGTGAAATATTATGACGATTAACTTTCGCTCGCTTATTTGATCTTGCATTGCAACACACCAAGCCAAGCGAAGCCACCTGGAAAAGTAGATGAGTAATGGGCAAATAATGAATTGCACTTGCCAAATTTATTTCTATTATGCATAGTAAATCTGCTTGCAAAAATCGGATATTTAAAATAGCGGCTAAAAATAAATCAATGATAGGCATTTTCAAAATAGTAAGCACGTGCTCATGAAAGAGGAGAAGATTTTATTACAAAAAGTATTGAATTGGGGATGACATAACAAAACAAGAGGGAAAAGATAAGGCAAAGTGAAAGACGGGAAATACCTTTTGTTTTTATTTAGCGAACAAGATTTTGTGACGTGTGTGCGGTGGAGGAGAAAGTGAAGTGAAAATTCTCATTAATATTCCGTGGCGTTTTTCTCGAAGTGGGAGTCCTGAGGAGAATGAATGGCAGAGGCACACATAACAATACAGATAATGGATGCTGAATGCTTTCCCCTGTCTTGTGTAATGGAGGACATGTCGAATGTTATTGCTACTTATTATGCCCATTATGTAGCACGTACATGCACTCATATGAAAACCAATGGATTTATGAGCACGTTGTTTACCCGAAAATTCCTAAAAGGGGGAATGAAGCGTCTTCTGCCTTTTATTTCCTCTCTTTACGCCTTTCCCTTTGATCTTTGCGGAGTCGTCGTTTTCTATTATGGTAGAATCTTAGAAAGTTTAGTGAAACCCCGCTCAATTGCTTGCATGCAAATAAAAAGTGAAAAGTTTACATTTTTTCTTATTCCTTTTCTAGCTCCGTATAATACAAGACTCCGTTTTAAAAAGGGATCGTGTGAAAAATGGGTTTTGAGGGAAAAAGATACATTGAATAGTGACTAAAAATAAATGTATTCACTTCACGTATCTCCCATTTTTAGAACATTGTACAGGGAAAAACCGCAATAATTCGATTATCACAAGAAGGGTAAAACGGCCTTTATCAGACATTGGCAGACTTTTAAAGTGGAAAATTACAAAGTATCATCAGAGGAATCAGTTTGGGTTTCTGGATCAAGCTATAACGTTTTTTTCTTGTAGCTCTTCATCATATTAAAACAAGTACAGTTTTTTAACTGAAATTCGTGTAACAAAATGCCCCTCATCACATTACCACTGCTGGGCTAATGTATTCCTCAGGGAAAGTGATCAGCAGTAGCGGAAATCGGTACTGGCTGGGCTGAGATCTGTTCCAGCAATTTGTACACTATCTTCAGCACACATAACATTCTTTTATGTCTTCGAGTTTTTTCTTCTAACATTGTTGAGAAAAGCCCGTCTCGAAAGATTGTTTCTCATTATTACATTGTGCGCGCTAATATGGCCATGTATTAAATTATTGAAAAAGTTAGAAACACCAGAGAATTGTTGTTAGTATTAAGGAGAAGCGGAGTTGGCTGAAGTGGAGGTTGAGGGTTGGCGGAAGGAGCGAGTAAATAAAATGTATTTTGATGGAATCTCTAAACCCCGAGTTTTTTCTTATTTAAGGTGATGGAAGCAGAACAGCAGAAATCGGATAGTGAACGCTGACCACAGGGCATTAGCAGAGCAGTTCTATGGAGCGGAAAAGAAAGTTTACGAGCTGCGGAAAGTTCTGGAGAAGGATATACTGAAATCGAAACCATATTTTGACATGAAAAATCGACTCAACTCTGCTCTGAGCGAAGTCAAAACGAGGACAGTGAAACTCCAGTCCTCCATCGCTGGCGCAAAACGAGCTTACTCATTAGCCTTATCCAATCTGGAAATGATCTCAGAGGAAATCCATAAGAAACGGACACCGGGTGTGGGAGCCGAGGACGATGCCAGCAGCAGTGGGGCAAGTGCTGACAGTTGATCTTCATCATCACATCACTACGCTTTCACCATGATGATGATCACGATCATTATCATTATCATCGGAAAATCATTGACCGATTTTATGATAAAATACCTCTCATCTCGCAATCTGGAACTCTCGCACAACTTCAATCTGATATTTCAACACTCGTTCGTGAACCGAAATTCTCCACGACTTATTTTTCCTACGTAATGTAAAGCGTAGACTTTTACGGCTTGAACATATAACATGTTATTAAATAACGTAAACGATATGATAAGGCTGGCAATCGATATGCCTATTTTTACTTACCTTGGCTTAGTCCAATAAAAACCATTTTTGTACATGCCTTCACTGCAATTACTTTTCTGTATATTTTATATTGCCATGCTGTTTGCTGAAATGAAGAATGTACCTTCCCTGCACAATACAATAAGATGGCCAAAACGCTTACACACATGAATCACATTTTGTACAGCAACTAGATTCTCGGTGAGGTCAAAATGACTATTTTTCTATTTACGGTTTTAATCAAGTGGAATAAGTGTCTACTTACATTAAGTTATGAGATGAAAAAACTGAGAAAAAATCCTTGATCAATTCTTTGTAAACCTAGTTTGTAAATTTTATTTAGTAGTACAAATAGTCAATAAGATGACAATCAGATACCGCCACAATAATAACAATCATTACAATTATTACAATCATTCATTACCTTTACATAATACAGTACGGTTTTCAAACTTGTAATACTTAATAAAACTCGTGTTTTAATTGTATTAGCAGAACTCGTTTTTCCTTTATTTTGTGGGATAGTTTTTTTTACTTAGTTGAGAATATTATTCTGTACATACTCATTGTTTTTTTGTTATTTGTTATCGTAAAACGTTCTTTTTTGTTGAAATAATAACGCAGACTTTTTATTGTAATAATTATTTAGTAATTATTTCGATGAAAAAACAATGACAAAAAAAATTGTAACAGTATTAGCAAGTTATGTTTTAATGAGAGAACTGGTAAATAAGGCTGTCCAGTGGTTGTCTATTTATAAAGTTATAATTTATAACCTACTTAAAAATGAAAACGGTCTATTATTATCAATTATTATATTTCATTATAATAAAGTCATCAACAATCGCGAGTCATTTTTTAAAAGTATTTCAATGACTTTCATTTTCATTCTGAAAGAATTTTTTAGTCTTGAAGACGACTTGATTGCACACTGGTTCATTTCATCGGCCCTTTTTTGACGATTTCACGGATTCTTGCATTGACACGATTAATAACTTAAACACAATTAAATACAATGTTAAAAAAGCTCAGTGATGAAATGTACGCTATTATTTGATAAGGTATGAATCGTATTAAAGAAAAGGCAGTGATCTCAGCTTTGTAAAGCTGCACGAAGAAAAAAATATGACAGGATTGCGGTTGGTTTTTGCTGGGAAAGGAGAAAGCAAGGGATTTTCACTCTCGACAAATTCATAAACTGGTAGTGTAGTGGAGTCTAGTACTGCATAACTTTGTTGTTAGTGGTTGGTAAAAGTTGGCGCACCCGAAGCTTGATCATGATCGTCATATTATGTCATAATCATAATATAAATACAGGCCTTTTACGCATCCCCAGACGACTCGTCTAATTTTCTACGGGAATCAACTCAGTATCTATTTAGTGGCTGTGCCTCTGGACCCGTGGGATGCCGTCTTCTCTTGAAGAAACCACACTGAAACAGAGGAAAGCATAATCATAAGAATAAAAGGGCAGAGGAGACTGAATGAAATTAGAAATGCATGAGATGAGCCAGCACAGGGGCATGATCTCGATTAGAATTCTAACTTCTGGCAACACGTTGTTGTTGCGTGCTTTCCTCAGCCTTTTTTAGACTAACACTGTTTTCAGTGCCTGATATGAAATATTATTACTACGAAATGATCTCTGTGATAGAAGAGATTTGAATATTTTAAACCACTTTTCCTCGCTGTGTCCTGTAAGAAAGCATTCTTTAAAAGTTTAATGGGCCTGTGACTCAGGGAAAGCGAGCTCTTGATTACCTTGTAGAAGATGTAGACTATGAGCAGCAGCAGCAAAACTCCAGCCAACGCGGCAAGGAAGTAGACCCACCACGGGATTGGAGCGGGCACCGTGAGATCTGGAAGTTCCTCTATCGTCGTGTCGATTTCGTATTTCCTATGTTTGAGGTACGTTGGGTCAACATTGTATGGCAGCTTCGTTACCCAAGTCACCAGCTTTGACGAGATGTTCACGCTCTGTCCATTAAACTCCTAGAATACGAAAGAACAAAAAAAAAACGAATTTTGTTATTGAGAATGCGAAATTGACAGAAAAAACGAATTCGGCTTTTAAAATGTACTGTATCTTTAGAAATGGAGAAAGCCAGCATAAAATGAAACAGAATTTCCCCTTCTGTAGGGACTATTCGTTTGCAATTTTATTTTCATTCGCAACAGCCCAAAATTTTCTCACGATGCCGGTGGTGGGTGAAAGTGTAATGATATTTTATTATTTGAATTGGAAAACAGGCTTTTATATGATCATGCTCATCACATCAGTTTCTTTCAACCATACGCACCACCAAACAGTATGACTTAAATACAACAAACTGAGGGCCCCGTCACATGAATCTCGTGGCCGATAAGCACTTTTATATTGCGTGACGCAATAACGCAATGTTTACATTAGAATATAAATATAAAATGACATTTTTCCTGATAGATTAAAAATCTGATCAAAAGAACTCGAGCGGAAATTTCCGTCTTTAAAAACAAATTCGGTTGAGTGAACTTATGAGAAAGGTTGAGTTGAGTTCAATTCAGTGTCATAGTCATACATTGATAATGCATAAAAAGTAAACAGTGTGCTCAAATATCTTGATAGGAAAGCTCCAGTGGAATATTTCTTTTCTTACTTGAACAAGTGTATCGCTGAAAATTCGACCCCTGAGCATAAATATTACACTTGAGTTGCGAGGAAACTGTTTGATGTGGCATCGGATTCGAACGCACTTGGTTAGTCCGCAAGACATTTCTTCCTCCAGAGCATCCTCTGTTGCGCGCTTACTCCGTCTGTCTCGGTGCTGCTGACTGAAGTAAGAATCCTACAAAAGGAGAAAAACGAGGTGAAAGTCAAATATTGGGATTCAACCGAGGGAAAAATAGCCGTGAGAAAGCAGAGAGCTGACAATTTGATGATGGCGAAACGACAACGGCAGCAATACAAAAATGTGTAATGTAGGTAGCTATAGTCCATGAAATGATACATATGTTTCTTCGAAAAGGAAAATATTTTGGACGAAGAGTTAAAAACGAATTTAAAAGGGATCAGCGACTCTCTGAGAAACTCGAGAGAATGCAAAGATAAATGGAGGCTAGAATACGAAAAAAGGGAAAAAATTCTGTTTGGGTTTAGGTTGGATTGTGAGGTACTAGTAGCAAAAAGTAAAGCCTACTTGGTATTCATCACCAACTCCAGTCCCTCCAGACGCGGAAGATCCAGCTCGTCCGTACTCCTGGTGGGACGAATAACTTCGACTGTAGTTATAAGTTCGAGAGTATCCCCCAGAGCCCGAGCCCGCACCTCCTAAAGAATGCTCTCTCCGATATTCGTGCAAGGAGGTGGTATTGTGATTTTGATGGCCTGTGCCTGTACCACCAGCGTGTAGAGTAGAGTAGCCACCAGCATAGTTGTCACCACCTCCACCTCCACCTTCAACAACTCCAAGTCCACCTGCAGTATAGCTTCCTGAAGATCCATAGCTTGTGTAGCCACCCTGTTGTCGAGTTCCGTATCTGCTGTACTCATCCACATTATCTCCTGTTCTAAAGCTGGTCCCAGTTCCACTTCTCGAACCTTCATAACTTCCACCTCCACCTCCACCTGAAACATCCAACGCGCCGTGCACTAAAACTCCGTGCTGTGGCGAGCCGGGGTAAAATGGAGCGCCTCCATAACTTCCCTGACCGGAAGTGGCGGTGCTGATGTTACTGGCGCCGCTACCGTACTGAGTGCTGGAAGTAGAACCGGAACTGCCACCGCCACTGTATCGAGTGCTGCCGCTATGAATGGAACTGGAACCAGCAGACTCACCTCCGCTGTAATGACTGCCACCAGTACTGGAAAAGCCGCCACTGCCACCGACACTGCTACCGCGGGTGACGCTTCCCTCTCTACTACTACTGCTGCTGCTACTACTGCTGCTGCTGGTTGCGGTCCTGCTACCCGAAGAGGTTCCCCTGCTAAAACCACTTTGTTCCCGGCGAATGAGGGTCTCTTCAGTGTCATAATCTGTCACACCCCCTCCATGCACTGCGACAACCCGACGTTCCTCAGCATCCTGAGTACGACGTGACTGCCATTTGCTTTTCCGTTGTAGAGTGAGTGCTAATGGGTTCACATCATCCACAACGTCACACACGGCAGGACCCTCGACGAGAGGTTGTTCCAAAAGGTAGATGAAATGGTGGCCCGCTGCTGTGTAGCTCGGCCAAAGGATTCTCACTTCCGCTTGCTCAATGTCACTGGGACCCTCGCATTTTACCTCGTAGAAAAAGTTTATTGAGAGAAAGTTTAGCTTTGACAGCACAACAAAGTAGGAGCAGCAGAAGAGATAATTTGTAGTACCTCGTAGACGTGAGTGACTTCAGGTCCAATATCAGTCTCCGCATTCCTCGTTTCAATCTTCTTCCAGTAAGTCGCATTATGGCGAACGGGCTGCGGATCACTGACACCGAATACTTTCATATCCGTCTGCACTCGAATGGGGAAGGACACCGGCATCGTGTTGTCTCCTCTCTTGTGAATATCCTCCGGATTTGTCGAGTTCGCCACAATGTGAAAGTCATACGAGGATTTCACTTCGGAGCCATACTTTGGCTGAAAGAAAGCACGGAGCCGGGCTTTCGAGTGGAATGGCAGAGGATTACCGATATCACATTTCAAGGTATTGTTTGTTGATGGACTGGGAGCTGAGCACAGGATTGGCACATCTTTACTTGTATCCATTCGATCAACCCGCACATACGACAGACCTTGAGGAACTGTCATGTAAAGCATTGTCTCGTAACTGTCCTCTCCATTATTAGCCACCTCCACGTCAACCCAAATGCGGTCCGTCGAGCCCATTAAAAAGTTCCTTGCAGATCTACAAATGGCACGCAAAGTTTATACAAGCTACCTGCGGCATATCATCCAACATACATTCCACGACTGCTCTAACTCATTTTAAATACAAAGAAAGATAAATATTTTGAAAATCGTTTTTCTAAATGACAATGTAAACACGTCTGGGTTACCTATATTAACATTCCTCCACCCAAACGATACTCAGTTTCCACAATTTACCCTTGTCATTCATTCGTCAAATTGCTGTTAAACTTTGCAGAGAAAAATAATTGCTTCTAAGCTGCGTGATCGCTCAACATCACCTTTACGAAACTTTTCTATCTACTCGCTTCAGTTTACATCGCGTTTATAAATGGTTAGCAGTCGCGGAGAGAATTTCAGACCAGACCACACACCACACATGGGACTTACTGGTTGGCTTTGACAATCAGGTTTGGAACGCAAATGTTGTCGGAGCCGCAGTTTTTCTGGATGGAGATGGATTCCTTCTCGAGTGACGATGTCGTTATGTCAATAACGGGTGGCAACTCTCGCCTGTCGTAATACCTGCTGTCTCTCATCGAGTATCTCAGCTCGGCTTCCAGGGAGGTTAACTTATCCCGTATTTGTGGCTGCACACAAAAACAATGTTCCATTAAACTTTTCGGTAAATAAAAAAGTAGAATTCGCAGATAAATGCGTGTATAAAGTGGATTATTTTGTTTCAGTAATGACAATGAATCCACTCGAGAAGAGAAAATATCATGACCTAGATTCTCCGGAGAATCTAAACAAAACGAAAATGTCTGCACACGTTGCGTACGTACTTGAAAGTTTTTCAAGTCATTAAATATTTAAATAAAGCGAAATACCAATCTGTTCAGAAACGTTTTCTTTCATTCAGTCATAATACAACGGAACTTACGTGTTCAAGTAGAATCTTTTTTGTTTATGATTTTCAGAGTTAGGTTATTAAATTGGATATTAAATGTGGCCTTATTTCATAAGTGCATGATTATTTGTTGACTTGATAGCCGAGAATAAATTACTTTCCCAACGAGTGGAAGAAATTAAATGTGAATTAAAATTGTTGAGACAGTTTGAAAAACTAATTTAATTTATTTTCCTCTAATTTCCAACTTTACTCATTCTCAAAATTATGAGCATAAAAAACTTTGGCCAGCATCGTTCCTTCATAAATCTTTGAAAAGCAAAGTTGCTCAAGCTAATGAACACATTTGTTCAATGTTCCCTAATATTCCGCATCTCGAAAGAATCTTCTAGCTAAATTAAAGAGATAATTTTAGTTTTACACACTTCCTCACACAGATAGCCTGATGATAGCCTCTTTTATGTAATGTCTCAAAGAAACTCAAAAAATTTGCTGCTTCTGCATAAATACTTGACGGTGCATTAGTTTTTATTTTTATAGCCTTACGAACTTACCCTGAGATAAACTTGTTGGCTGGAGCAAACTTGCTTTCTCTTTGTGAGTCTCACCGTCTCATTCAAAACATTCCTTCCCTCATGGTTCAAGAAAAACATACGCGGCTCCTTCGCCTTCTTCGCGTCCAGGCTGTACTGGACATTGAAATCTTTAAAAATAAAAATAAAAACGTCGTAAAATAAAGCGCAAGTATTTTTCAATATTCCTATTTATTCTTTCTATATACATAGTAGGCAGATGCAAACATCAACAAAAATTGTTTTCCTTCTCTCAGTGTCATTTTTTATGTAGTAGCTGAGCTGAGCAAACCGTGCATGGAATATTGACTTCATCTGAGCATTTTATTCTAGAAGTTCTCAAAATGTAAACTTGATTCACTCTCCGCGGCAATTTGTTCGAGTTGGAAGGAGACAAAGACAGAAATTCTCTAAATAGAAGTTGAGAAGGATACATTTTCTCTTCTGGCGTATCGTATCGCATTGTCGTAACATAACGTAAGAAAATAAAAAACTCTTTCTCTACACTATACACACAGAGAAAAAGTGAAAAAAAGTGTCCGTTCCCTGTGTCATCTAGAGAGCTAGAAATAACGTGGAAATAAAATGTATATGCGAATTTTTCTACATGGATAGTAGGTAAACAGACATTGAACAATTTTCATTCGTGCCATTGGTGTTCCGCTGCTCCCGTCTCCTTGTCTCTTATTTTAAGCCTTTTTACTTATTTTCGCACTCGCTTCCCGTCCCTGCCTGCCTCTGCCTCTCCCACGATTTCCACTCTGCTTTCTCCTTTGTGCCCTTGCTCTTGCCTTGCTCCGCTTCTTTCTCTTTTCTCTCCTTCTCTTGAGAATCCAAAATGAGCATTTATCTTGCCGAGAGTGTGCAAAATTGGAATCGCCTTTCCAGCTGAGAGCACACATTTCACAGAACATCGAGCACGAACGCTGAGTACACATGGAAAATGTCAAGTTGTGTTGTAAATGCCTCTACTCCTGAAATCGCTCCCTCATCTTCTCTTCACTTTCACTGCTCTCATGTCCCATTCACTACCAATTGAACCTACTTTTACATACTACTATTATTTCTACTTATTATTATCGCCAGTAGTCGACAGTCGACTACTAATAAATGCAAGATGTGCAAGCAAAGAGCCATTTTTGTTGTTTACTAATGCCACTCACTTCACTACTGCTGATGCTGATACTGCGACAGCCACAAACTCTCATCATTGCCTCTCGTAATTTTCAATTCAGCACACTCCCCAATTATCTTATACATAGTGATTTTTCGAAAGGAAAATCTTCACAAACATTTCGCACACGTACGAAAACGAAGGTCTGCCGTCTGTCTCTGTCTAGTGTCTATACGCTAAACTGCCTCTGCGCCTCGTGTCACTTTCTCAAGCTGTTTTGAAGCATTGAGCATTTTATGATGATTACTCCCTTTCTTCCCAATTCCATGCCAGGCTTCTTGAAAAATAAGTCGAAGAATCGTTTTTTTCCTAGATGAGTCATGCACTGAAATCCAGTCGTCCCGAATTATTCACTGCTCATCATTTCATTTACATAAGGAAATTCTCAATGAATCTTCGATTCACGATTCTTCAAAGGAATTTGCAATGCTGTTACACGCTACATTTCCTTAGCAAAAAAAAAATGGGCGTCTGCAGGTTTGCATAATACATAGCAAGTAAAATATAAAAAATGCTTCACTTTTCACTCTTAACCAAGGAAATTCGCACTTGTGGAGAGTGAAAGGGAAGGAAGGGGTTTAAGAAGAGTGGAAAGCATGAGGATGTGCATTTCAATCTGAATGAGTGAGACCGAGTGAATTAATAAAGTGGCGAGAGAAGAGATGCGGATGCAAAACTTTTGTTGGCTGGATTAATCCTGTGCAGAAAGTGTGAAGAAGTGTAAACATAAGCTGCGTCAGTCTCCCGTATAATATTTATGTATGAGCTCCAACTTTCAGCTCTATGTCAGGTTCCGCTTTTATATGGTCGCTGCGGCCTAAAATTTCATTTCATAATAGCGTGCACAAAGTCAAAGTTGTTATATAACGATTAAATGTCTGTAAGTCGTAAGAGGGGTTGTGGCGGCTGTGTGCAGCTTTTGTAGGTACTTATCTTGCAGACTTTGTCTCTCCTCCGCATTTGCCCAGTGAAAAGTCATCGAATTCACTTTTCTTACCTATAACATCGTCCGCACCCTCGCCGTCGTACTCCATGCAGATTGCAAGCTGTGTACAGGTGACCGCAGTACGGTCCCGAAGTGTGCAAGCCTTCTCGTCCAAATTAATCTGTTTGTTACCCGTGTGTGGAAATGATAGCTTGGACTTCACTCGGACCACCGGCTTTGACCTGAATATTTAAAATAATGAAAATCATGCGGCATTAATCATTTTAATATCAGTGTCGGTTTCTTTAGCATGAAATGAGTCCTCCAAGTAATATAAAACCGGATATTTGTTATAAACTGTACTATGACGTATGGCATTCAAAAATGACTGGGAAAAAATCAATGGGCTTGTTCGTTGAGCCTGAGCCCCACTCAGAATAAAACATGAGGCTATTATAGGGAAGCCAGAGAGTGAAAAAAGAAAATCGGATTAAATAGGAAACATCAGTGTCCAGGCTCGGGATCACAATGGCGATACAATGGGAGCGCAGTTTAGAGAAAAGGTGGTTTAAATAACCCGTATGACAACAAATCAGATTTGACACTACTGCAGGAAATACCCAGTGCCTTCTTTCATGTTCGAGTTCAAGGAGAATTTAGTAACGAGATGAACGGAAATGGTATAAAAATGAAACCAGGATCGGCATCCGACATACTCCATCGCTACAGCTGCATGTTACGTAGTTGGAAAGGAAAGTCACTCGACAAGCCATGTGATAAGCGAGCTTCGCTCCAGGTGCATGGATGTGATGCGATAAAGTAGAAAAGGATGTTTTAAAATAACATACCTGAAATACGCGACCACATCAGATTCGTAAGCACCAACGATCAAATCAGGGTATTGATTCCCGTCCAAATCCTTTCCTCCAGACAACGCGAATCCGAAAGTGCTCACAGGGTGGGCCAGGTCTTCCCCATATATTACCTGCCAAATATAATTTATATTGCAAATCTCTTCAACTTTTAAGCCGAGGTAGTCGTAGTCGGGTACTAAGAAGAGATTTCTCTTTTCTTTCCACTCCTCCTTATTCCTTATCCAGTTTCCTTGACCGAACTTTGCTAACTTCACCTTCTTAAAATCCTTTCTTTATGCGATCTAATTTTTTTTAAAGAACTTATCTCAAAGTTCAATCTTCTCTACAACAATATCATTTACTTAAACTCACCACATTCTCTTTTTGCGGTTAGTTTGCTACTGGTTTGACAGGTTATAGAATGGAAACAGTGAAAACATTATTTGAATTGGAACGCAGGTGTGGCTGACACGTGGCGTGAAAACGTAGGCATTTATTTATTTCATTACACACAATTTGATCAACTTTATTAGGTATTTTTATATTCTATTATCCATCTATTCATTTCTCCAATTTCAATTTCCCCTGACAAAAGAGTCTTTTTTGGAAAAGAAAATGAGACAAGACAAGACGCAGAGACAGAAAGAAGTGCCTTCTTCTCCAGGAGTCTGTCTGACTTCCATTTTCCCGTCTCGTTTTTTTCTTTCATCTTCTTCATCATGATAATGATGATGATAAAGGAAAAAAATCTGTTTTGAAGAAAACAATTTACCTCACAAATGGATTTTTCTATGTTATGAGGAGAAAGTTGAAGTTAAGAGCATGACAGATGAAGATGGCTGGAAAAACTGTTTTTTACAAGTTCAACTACTCTGGTTTACTCTACTACATAAATTCTTGTAACATCGCAAACTCTTACTCAAGTTTCGAGTTCTTAAAAAACTTACTTTGGCCCAGTTTTGCAACTTAATGAAGAGTGAGTTGTGACAATTATGACAAGACGAAACGTTGTTTCAATTTGGTCTGAGTGGATTTTACTTCGTGAACTTTAATTAGTGCCTCTCACTCACCTGCGTGGATTCCTTGCGGACACCTGTTGCGGATCCATGGTAGATGTAAACAGCTCCCTTTCCATACAATCCATCATATGGCGCCCCAACAGCAAAATCTAAACAGAATTGAGAGAAAAGCCGTTCAATTTAATTCCACAAAAACCTTCATTACCGCCTTATCATTTTCCAGAAAAAAATTCGCTTTCGATCAGTTTTTGAAGAATGAGTAATTTTTGTAGTTTTATCACGTCGGCAGTCTGGGGCCGCATATTTTGAATCACAAATCAAAAACGTAGAAAAATGACATGCTCATCTCACCATTAAATCCATCCTTATTCAAATCTCCACATGAGGCAAGGGACAATCCAAACCGTCCTTTGTGTGCTGCACCGTCTATTCCATCGAAGTTAACGAAGTGGTGCTGTAACGAAAGGGTTCGTAAAAATTGTCACATTATTATTGCACAGCCTACTTACTCCACTCGTCGTGTTAGCATTATGGGACACATTTTGCAATTTACTCTGCCACTACGCGAGAATTGTAGGCGTGTGTAAGAGAGTCTCTGAGTGAGAGAGTATTGAGAGTGTTAATAAATTCTCCAAAGGATTTATGAAGAATCCCGTATTTCCCTTGGGAAATGAATTCTTACATCCTTCCCAGCTTAGAGGTAATAGCTTTACTTGAGGATGTTGGTTTTTTCTCCCATTAAGTCCTTTACATTCTGTCCTCAATAATACCTAACATCTAAAAGATCACGTTCCTCACACACATCCCAAAATACTTATTGTAATAGAGTGTGTGTGTAATTTTTCTAAAATCTCTAGATACTCTCAAATACCTCATCTGCGAGAGAGGGGCATCAAATGTGTGTAATTTATCTTTACAAATACTCATTTCATTACCTGTATAAAAAATATTGAATAGACAAACCTGTGTTTGGTAGAGAACGTACACCCTCCCAGTTTCAATTTTCATCGCTGGGTCATCAAAGTCGGTGTACATTGGAGCACCAATTACCAGGTCATCAAGGCCATCGCCGTCAATGTCCAGTACAGCCAGGGCGTAGCCAAAGTAAGCTCCTATTTGATCTCCCGTTATGTTCTGAATATTTATCAAGTCTGATGAATAAATCACCACCTAGAAAAGAAGCAAGAAAAAGAAAGCAATAACACTTTTATTTTCATTTCTACCAATCGTGTGCCAATATATGAGTTGCCAAAATCCCAACTGCCAAACGACAGTTGGAGCATAACGAACGAGAAGAGTGAAAAAACAGATAAAAATCCCATGTGCCACTCCATGATCGCTTCATTACAAATTTTATTTATTCATGGGTTGAAAATACTCTGAAATGAAATGCGTGTGGCAGTGGAGAGCATCTCGACTCCTTAAAATTGGGAGTGGCGATAGCGCTATAAATTGCATTGTTGCATGAGCTGCATAAAAATGAGAGCCAGATGGAGTTCCATTGTTCTGAGAGGATAAAGGCGGAAATCAGCTTCATTGAGGATCCTTAGCGGTTTAAGAAAATTTGATTTATGCACTTGATGAAAACAGGAAGAGAGTCATCCTTGAGATAACGTCAAGTGAAGAAACGTATGCAACGCTGGGTAATGAAGTGAACTAGGACAGAATTTGAGGAGTCGCCATTGCATGCCTGCACACACCACACATTAGCGAATGTGTTGCCTGCTAGCCAGTAAATGTGATTCGGTCAATAACCAAAGACAGGCATTGGGGAAAAGCTCCTCGAGTGAATGCTTTCATTAAGTGGGCCAACTTAACTTCCCTTCCTTGAGCAAGCCACTTACGATTATGATTTAGCGACGTTACATGCCTCTTTCCTAATTTGATTTTCCTACTTGAAATTCTACTTCGTTTCCCTTTCTCCAAACCTCTGTGTCCACAATTTCCTGCCTTTGCCCTTTTCCAAAAGGTGAGCCATGGCGAAGCGCACAAATTGCTTTGCTGCTTTCCAAGTGTTTGTTTTTCTCTAAATAATCAAAGAGTCAGCAGCATTTCCAGCCCATTACACAGTTGTTGCTGCGACTCAATCTAAATGAAAATTTCCTCTATAACGTCCGTCTTGTTCTATGTTCTGAATCCCAAGATGTTGGAATTGTGCCGTCTCGAAAATGATAAAAGTGATTTTAACGATACCTGGAAAAGCGAGCGACAAATTCGACATTGTAATTGTAATCTGATAAAAGAGCAACTTATCAAGGTTTAACCAATCTACAAAAGATGGTTAGTGAAAGGTGAAAGAATCACTCGAGGCAGGAGAAAATTCTCCCCCTAAGTGACAACAAAATTCCATTAAATTGTGAATATCAAAGTAAATTATTCTATTATTTTTGCGTTTTCCGGCATTATTCCATTTTCCCTTGGCTTTTCAAAGAAGAGACGTCCGTTTATTGGAAGAGGAGGCAGACGACGACGAAAAAGAAAAAGCGCTGAGTGATCTCATTTCATGGGCATGCCATTGGCGAAAGCCTTAGCCAAGACTGAGCAGAGCCTATAACGGATTAAAAGATCTTCCTTTTTTGAATGAGAGCAGCAAGATTTAGTAGGGCGCTGTAAATCTTGAGTGTGGCACACTAAAAGCCAGATATAGCTACACTTTCTGCAATTTAAGCTGTCAGGTATTTTAGGTTGAAGATTGAAGTGAAACGAGCTTGAGCTCACCTTGCCAGTTAAATTGGATCCACGAGGCATGCCAACAGCAACGTCCGACTCTCTATCTCCCGTGAACTCTCCGTGAGCGACAGAGTAGCCCAAGTAACTGTCATCGTCCCAGCTCGGTCCTTCCTTAGTCCAGCGGATATCAGGACGACTGCCAACAGCTTGAGAGTACACCTGACCTAGATTTCCCCAAGCCAATCACAACATGCCAACATTAAACGACAGTCAGCTCGTCATTTTATTATTCATCATTTTCACTTTGACGGCTCCCACTTCTCAAAGTTAAGATTAGCTCGTCCCAACAATCCATTCAACAGGCTAATCGCGTTACGCGTTATTTATTTATTCATTTATTTACATGTAGCTTCCCAAATCAGCAAATTGTTACTGTTTAAACTGCGAGACAAAATTCCGTCCCCTACATTTCTCTCAGCGAGTTCAAGTTGAGTCAGTTTCAATTTTAGTGAGACTCCGAGATTTGCGTCTTCTTATAAATATGAGCAAGTGCCAAAAAGAGGAAAAAAAACAAGCTCCAATTTGCTACTCTAAGAGCAACCATTACCAATGCCAAAAAATTGTAGATTAAATAAACAGATAGATTTGCTTGCAACTAAGTTTGGTCCAACTGGGTTAAACTATTCCTTACTTTGCTACACATGCACAATTCTTAGTTCTACAGTTTGCTTCGTCCATTGAAATTCTATTGCCTACAGCTTTGCTATTTTGCTACTTACGTGTTAATGCGTCTATAAGAATTTTTAGAAGCCGTTAGTGACCCGGTTGACAGGAAACATCAATTCTAATCAGTTAGGGAAACGTCGCTTTCTGCTCCACAAGTGAACTGAGCAGTCAATATTCAAAATGCATTCCGTTCAATGCTTCAATTAGAAGCGGAAGAATGGGCCGTTTTAGTGACAGGAAATTAAGGGTTATGTACGTTACGTGCCCTATAAACACAAAATTACACCGAAAAATATCACAATGTGAAGTAAGTTTAAATTAGAATGTGAAGGGTCAGCATAGGCTACGTTACATTGTATTGATTACTGATTAGTGAGTAAATGCAAATTGGCTAAAGCATTGTGTAACAACACACACGAGCAAAAGTCTTTTTCACGGTAACCTTAATAAAAGTAAAGGATAAGCGGTTGATGGCGCACAAACCTGGTGGAATGAATTGATAGAATGGAACGGGGCTATCCCGAGCGGACTTCCGAGAGTCGACCATATAGAGTTGACCTTTTTAGAGTTCATGGAATGAAAAGAAGCAAGTGATGACAAAAGCAAAAAAAGATTTTCGCATCACAACTGCGATCAAAAATTCATCAAATCGGAAAGTACAATACGAGTAATATTGAATCAGCATAAAATAGGAAGGTATCAAAATTGGAAAATAAATAAATAATAATTGAAAAATATAGACTTTTAGAGAGTTTTACAGATTGGATTGGACTCATTCAGAATTACGTTGGTAAAATGAAACTCAATTCTTGTTAAATTGTTGTACATATGTTGTGCAGGGTGAAAATATTGTGGAAGTTTAGAGATCACATAAAGTACAAGTATCGTTTTAAAAGGTATGTTAAAAAACTTTTTTTCCTGTCTCCTGTTTCAAAAAGATTCCAAAGTTCTTTCATCAAAATGTATATTGTGCAACTTACCTTGCCAGTACCAACTTCCAACTGCTCCGAGAAAGAATCGTCTTCCGTCCTGAAATAACATGAAATCAAACCAATGCACCATGATGAATTCGTTTCTTACAGTAGATATTGAGAACAGAAAACTTTTATTCTTAGCAAGTCACCCGCGTCCAAAAAAACTTATTTCCTTCTGCTACTATACTTTACATTCCCTTTTATCCGTTACAGGTAAAGTTAGATCTAACACAAAACAGTTGGATGACTTCTGTCAAGTCAAGGCTGACATTGACATTTCCTAAATTCCAATTTCAATTTCAAAGGCATTCCAATTGCAGTTGTTGGATGCATGACGCATCAAACATCTCATTGATTTTACCAATCTCGACCTCGAGTTTTACTCTCATGTTCCAAAACATCAAAAGAAGCTGGAAAAAATGTGTCCAACTACTTTTCAACCTGGAAACTTGCTTGCACTTGGAACTATGCGCTGATTCAGCCACAATGAAATTATCATGAAGATCAAGCCAAATACTTTTAATTGCAGGAAACAAAGGAATCCTTACAGGAGAAACAATTTTGCTGAATTGAGATTTCAACAAATGATTGCTTTGTTTTGGAGCTTGTAACGCAAGAAAAAAGTGTTTTGATGGAGAGAGATGTGATATTGAAGTGCGGTGTGGTGAGTGTCACAATTGCCAGTCCATCAAAAGGAGATTGTAAATAGAGGAGGAGGAATTTTCAGGTTTATCCTCTCCACAGACAGACCAAGTTCAATTTGAAATATTGTTGAGCATTTGTTGACAGTTGTGTTGTACTTGTAAACTAGGTATTTAATAGCAGGTGCAGAGGCAGACGGCTTTGCATAGTGTGGACTGGAATTAATTCCTAGAATGTAATAAATCTGCGGTCTTTGTGCTATTTACAGATGACTGGCTTTTCACCAGTCGCTTCAGTAGACACGACGCACTTTTATGTGGCTGACCACAACTCATCTTGACATATCATTTGCAGAGAGAGAGATCATATTTTTGGCTGAGGGCGACACACCACACAAAAAGGGAATAAACCAGATTCTCTGTGTGTGGTAACGGTAACATGACATTCGTTTTTGGTATGGCGAAAGCTTTACATGAAATTCTAGGTACAATAAATACTTCTCAATTTTGATGTTGTCGGGAAAAAGAAATTAGAAATAAGGACTTTTAAAATTCCAGATAAATCTCATTTTGCGTAAAATGATAAAAGACAAGTGCAACTCTGGCTGTTCCCAGGAGGCCGAAGAGGAAGCGCAAAAAGAAAGTCTCTAACTTGCCGTCTTCATTGTGTTCTAAATTGCACAATACCGGGAAGGAAAGTGCGTTGTTGAAATATCATTTTCTTTTTTAGACGGAAACTGGCTTTTTCCTAGATTTAATTTAATTTTCATAAAATACGTACGTATAACGTTACGGTTCATATTACTTTTTATTCTCCTTGAATTTCACTTGAGCATTGTAATTTATGTTTATATTTTTATTACATTGCATCCTATTTCATTAACTGAAAATCTTTTCTACAATGTAAAGTGCTTTTCTACCGTCTATGCAGATTCACTCAAGAACAAAGAGGATTTTATTTCATTTTGCTTCATTTCACATAACAACACCAAAATACGTTTACTACCATAAACATGAGCAAAAGCAAGTTGTGTAGATTGTTAAGGAAACAGTGGAGGTCATTATAGAGTTGGTCCACTAAGCAAATGGCTGGGGGAGAAACATGAAAAGAATAGTATTCCAGTTTCTCTGAAACGTGGGACAT
>VYYJ01001785.1:0-27064 GCA_021029165.1 Cyphoderus albinus
TGATGAATGTCATGATTATGATGATACAATAAAGAGAGATCACTTCTCGGATAGCAGTCAAACCAAACACAAGCGAGTAGCTCCACCATCATGAGCACTCCACTCCTTTGCAATTTGATTATGTCAAAAGAAGAAATGATGCATATAATGGAGATACACTAGTAATGATTTTATAAAGCCTAACGGTTACAAGCATGGTTTCGGGCAGTTTTGTAATTTTGTCACACTGCCAAACTTCAAGTGCCCCCTTTTCCTAATGACCTTATCGATTTTTCGAGTTAGGTATCGCAATCCCTGGGAATTGTCAACAAAGTTTTCAACCTGGATTTTGTAAAATGTAAAGCAGTCTTAATTCCTTCTTTTACTAATTGAATTTGCTAATTAGAAACAATGTGTGCATTGAGGTGTACTTCTGCAACGACGCAATTCCGCTGAAAACTAATCCGGTTGAGAAAGGATTTGACGAGGATGACGACTAATGCTGTCATTATTTTGCCATGGCCTTGGGGAATTTAAAAAGTTTTTTGTTATGCATGACTGTGTCGCCCAAAATAGTCTATAAACGCTCACTGGAATATTTAGAATTATTGTTTTGTATATTGTAGAGTGAAGGACGAGAATATTTACATGTTCATGTGCCAACTACAAAAAATGAAAAGAACGAACGTGGAATAAAGAAGAATGTAATTAGAGCAGAAAAAGAACTTTCCGTTTTGCATAATACAGTTGTGCTAAATAATGCACTTTGCGATATTAGACTCTGGGTGCCTAGCCAAATCTGCGAGTGGTGGTTGTATCTACGTATTTTTGCGACGGTGACTCATCAAAACTTACAACAAGTGCATGCTATAGAATTTAAAGGTTGATGGTGGATGTCTTCTCGTTTATTTATTTTGTACCAGAGTTGGAACTAACACAGGAATTTTTTAAATAATACTGTGAGATTGAAAAAGAAACGTCATGGGTGCAGGAGTGCCCCGAGCATGAATTCGAAAGAAAACGATTTACTGAATTTGGTAGGAACAGTTTCTTTTGGTCAATTGAGTTTGATAAGAAGCGGGGAATTATGCGAATGTGAGATATTAAGTAATGAGACTATTACACAACTGTCAAAAGGATCGTGACAAATTTGTATAAACGTGGTGTCACGTTTTCCTCCATTCCACCCTTATTACTACAGACCGACTTAAAGAATCGAACTCTTTCTTACGTTATCGTTATTACAATACTGTGTGTCACTGTATATTTAAATGCGTCGCTGTTGCTGCTCTCTCAGTAGGATTCCAACGTTTTATCGAACGCCGCATTTTTCTGAAACAAAGCTACGTACTAGTTCATCTTCAACTTTATGCGCATTGGACTTCATTACACAGAATTTGCGCATTGTCTCACAAAATAGTGATCTGATCATCAATAATGTATGGGTTTAAATGGAAAATGTTTGAAAACGTGATGAAACATGAAGAGGGATTTTTCTTTCGGATTTCGTTTGCCTTTGATGAATGACTCCACTCGCACCCAAAAACAAACCTTTTAATTCCCACTGCTCCCAGTTCACTATCTTATCAACTCTCAGTGAAACCTCCTTAGATAATCTATTACAATGCTGCCTAAGGGGAGATTGTTTAATGCAGATGCGATAAAGTGGCCGATATCTTATGTAAAAACCAATATTACCAACTAAGAATATTGCGTTTGTTTATTGCGTAACCAGAATTAGATAGTTAAAAGATAGACGTGTTTAATTTTTGATCAACAAATTTTTCAGTCCTTGACATTTTATGTCGAAAAAAGTTTAAATTTAGTTTTAACGTTTATACCTACTTGTTGACATTTTCCTTCCAAAATTTAACAGGTTTTCAATTGGATAGTATATTAATAACCTGAAGGTGCATTACGTAAAAGCATGAATAATTTTGATTTGAGAGTTGATGCCGCCTGCTCACGTAACGATTATCTAATATTAAATCAAGTCTGAAAGCACTGAAATTATTCATTCCGCAGTATTGCTATTGCTGCGTTGTATACGTTATTATTAACATTACATATTACTATTCTCCCCTCTAGAAACTACAGACGAGATCCCGCAAACGACAAAGATTGTAACCGATTGTCGTTTAAAATGCAATATGCAGTGTTGTAACAGATAAGACATGTTATTATTTAGGTTGCAGGTTGCAGCAACATAACAACTTTTGTTTCCATTTGCTTTTCAAAAAATGGAATTTCCTTCGGTATCCCATCAGCACTTTATCATCATCACTATCATTAAACACACTTCCCATTGTGAGCGCTCTCCGAGTTGTCTATTGTGTCAAGTGTTTCGCATTACATCCATAAATATATATGACTACGTCCTACGATTGTGTAATAATAACATAATATTCTTACCAAAATAATGCGAATGAGGACAAAACGTAATTTTCATTGTCATTATTACTGCACACATTGTTGTTCATGTTTATAATGTCATTGTGTGTGTTTGTTAGGCTACATTCAAACAGTGATTGAATGGACCATGAAGAAGAGGAGAAACGAAAGATGAGAATCTTATCACAAAAGTACAAGCAGAAGCACTGCACATTTCGGGGTTTCTTCTACGCATCTCCATTATTTGCTTTTGTTGTTGCTCCTCTGCTTCTGTCAAGCAGTTAGCACTGTTGCTTTTTGTTGCCTTTGGTTTTTCCTTTCCACTTGTCGTGAGAAGAGTGTTGTCGTTTTGCTCGTTATTCGTGCTTGTAGTTTTATTAACGTTCGGCAAGTAATCATATTATTATTATCATTACTATTACCAGCAGTGTCACACACATCTAAAATAAAACATTCTCTTTTCTCTTCATTTTATTCTGGTGATTACTCGTTCCCAAAGTGTTATGCCATCTTATTATCCAAAGAGAAAAATCTCATGGTTTTTAACCATTCTTATTTTTGTCGGATTCCATGCATCGCTTGAGGATATTGGGTATTATGTGGACTTTGTCAAAAATATCTTCCTCTCATTCTGTTTTGTGCGTCTTACTTACATAATAATATTTTGTTTTTCTCTTCTTTTGTAAATATAAAATGCTCTAGGTTGTTCTTACTTGAAGCGAAGTGAACCAGCAAGGAGAGGAAACTCCGGAGAAAAGTGAATGAATAGAAGAATGGAGTTGTGGAGTATGAGACAGAAAGATGCGAGGAGTAGAGGCGGAGTGGCTAAAGTATGTCACTTAGTAAACGTGTAGACTAACAATAAGTAAAGCATAGATCCATAGCATAAAAAGAAAAACAAAGTAATCAGATGTAATCTTTTCAAGCAGAAAATTGAGCCGTTTCTTTTGCTCCAAGTCGAAGTCACGACGATGCTGGTTATTTTTGGTACTTGCGGTGAATTCAGTGATGCTTCCTATTTCCACCCTTACTATTTCACCTGCTCCACGCTCCATTATTATTACGATGGCGGTTCCGTTCAGCTCGAGAGAAAAGTATGCAAGGCAATATGTCCAATGAATGAATGAATGACTTTTGTATGACCGAATGAATGAACGTATTCAATTTGGGTTTAGCTGTCTCTGTCTGCTTCGAAATAAAATGAGAAAAATAAAAATAAGACGGTTATACCGAGCTGCCTATTTACGACATCAGAAACAGACTTCTCAGTTCTGAGTATCTTGTCTCTTCTCAACTTTTCTCGTCTCGCAAACACAAACTTATTCATTTTAAAGGTAAAGAGAAAAAAGTCTGTCTGAAGATAAGGGAAAGGTAATTCTTGTAACCACCACAGGCATCGTGTAAGCCTATTTTCGGAGACATTTCCGTATTTTCTGGTTTCTCCGTTATTTTCAAAGACAAGACAACCCTCTCTTGGCTTTGCTCTACATTGCCATGTCTTTTCATTCCATTACGAAATCCCGTACTTTCCCTATGGATTACAGTATGATGCACTTATCGTGCCCACCTGGTTATTTGATGGTTTCGAAAGGAGGGTAAAAGCTCCTTTTGGATATAAATAAGAACCACGGGAAGCTGTGGGTGGAAACTCAAAACACTGAGTAAACACTACGAAGAAAGGAAATTGAAAAGAGGCAATTTTTCAAGGCCAAACTTTTTAGTGGAATCCGGTTGGTTTCATCCAGTATAAAATCAACAAATAAAACCCACTTCGATGTGCAAAGTGCTTCATCACCGTCCTTGTCCTCGTGATTGTGCAACTCTTGACTTGTAAGTAAGTGAATACTGTTTCGAATCTGGATGCTACACACATGCAATAACTTTAATACGTCCATGAATGCAGTTTCATTAACATCATGTATGATACATGAGCCTGGCCTCCGCTAAAAGTCAAGGTTCGTTTTTCCACTTTTTTCTTCCCAATGACAATTACGCATTAAAAATTGAACGGTCAGCGGACGAGTGAGTGATTTTGCGGCTAAACAATGAAGCCATTGCATCAGTGCTGTGCTGTAGTGACTCAAGTTATCATTATCTTTGACACTGGAGGTAATTCTTGTTTTCCCGGAGTCTTTTCTCTACTGGGAATCATGCACAAGTCTTTTGTCCACCCGTCCAAACTCTACTATACCCATCCATCTGCGGCTTGCGCCACAACTGACACATTAATAATGCACGCACGCATTGATTCTTCATTTACGAACGTTTTTTTCATTGTAGTTTCTCCATTCCGTGAGTGAGTGTCGGAAACGTGTATAGAAGTAGGAAGAAATTGTATTGAAAGCACATGAAACTCACATGTGAGTGAAAATAGTTTGGTGTGGTGAGGTGATGTTTCAGCTTATTAAGCTGCTACTACCACATTTAAGCTGTCTGACTGAGTTATCTACACGCACGCACACCATTTTTATGCTCCACCATCAGAACAGCGAGTTTTTTCTAATAAAAATTGTAATCATCGAAGTGCATTTTATGCATAAATGTGAGCTACTGACACATGATATTGATCAGGTCAGGAGAGGAGTAGCGGTTTCCCAGCCGTAGCAGGCATCATCCAGAGTCAGAGTAGCTAATATTTTAATATACAAGACCCTTTAGGAAAAAATGTTTGGTTTTCGGATTGACATGGAGAAAAATGAATAATTATCTCCAAACAAGAGAAACGCATGGCAAGGCTTGGCTTTGTGGGAACTATTTTCCGATTATTAATAATACCCCAGTCGTCTCCCTCGAGTGAAACAGTAGCACATTGGTAATAACATTGTGCTGTTATCTGCACACACGGGTAAAAAGGAAGCAAAGCTGGACTCAGTGATGTTTAAAGTTATTCAAAATATGGAATGGATTGATGATGCAGATGAATGGCTTGAAATCACTTTAGGTAGTTTATGCGTGAGTGATGGTGCACTCTCTTTGAATTCACTGATGTGATGGAGTGCAGTCATGCAATATTGCATCGCAATGTGTGCACTCGCACTGCCTGCCACTAATGCAATGTAAACTTGTAGAATTGAAAAAAGAAGTGGAAGTTGCATGCATGAATGCCTAATTTAAATGCTGTATGCCTCTGCTTTTATTTCTGGTTTCTTTCTTGCAGTAATAAGCATTCCAAATGTGAAGTGGAATAATACCTCACTTCAAAGTCAGAAAATGAGTCAAATAAATGACAGCCACTTGTACAAAAGTGGTACAATGAGCAAGCACATTGAAAAAAAAATCCCAGTTCTGTGAATACTTTTGTTACAAATCAAAATTTTCACTTCTTTCCCGTTGAACGCTTACTGAATCCAAAATCACGCGTCTTCTTTTACTCTACTTCCATTTGTATTGCATTAACAAAAGCTCAGTGTTTCGTTGCAGATTGCAAGATGCATAAGTATTTTGTGGTGGCACACGAGAAAGAAAAGAGCCTTTTGATTCTATTTCTGTTTCATCTGAAGAATCCTCATCATCGTGGTAATCATTAGGTCGATCACGCTCATGTCACATTTTACTAATTCAGAGTTACACTACCATCAAAACTCTCTCGCACGAGTCTGTCCTTGTTTGAAAGTTGGAGTGAGCGGGGGATGACAAAATAAGCGAGCATATTTGTTGAATGCAGAAGACGAAGAAAAAGCGGAAAGTCATAAGTTGGTTGGTTACAAGAGCACAATGGTGCTTCATGGCCGTGACACAGAGAACGAGTGGAAGTTTTGGAGCATGCTTAGCTTGTTAACTATTGTGAGATTTCATTTTGTAAGCTGGTTACAAATTTACAAACAAAACGAGGATGAAATGAAGGTACGAGCTAACTGATCCATAATACAAGAAAAACAATGAACAAAGTGGTTTCTGGTCTATGGCCCACTGGTGCCTGACTGGATGGATATTTGATAGGAGATATCTGATTCCAATTCCACAAAAGAGCACACGCTACTCTAAAGTAGCAGGAGTGAGCTTTTGTAATGATATAAAAACAGAAGTTCCGGAGAACAATGGCAAGAGAAACAGAAAGCAGGAGCAACATTCACATATAAATTTTAGGTGGAATTCCCTTTCTTTATTTCTACTTGCTAAATATAACGTCCGGATGGTAATGGTATCGCAGCCGTTTTCTGAGCACTCCATTCCATTCCCACAAAATTACATTTCCCAGTAGCTGTTGTAGTGTGGTGCGGTGACATTCATGCATGGCAAGCCAGAAGACAGGCAGCTGCAGTTTCTCTTCTTTTTCCATATCTTCCTGCTTCTGTAACCGCGCCGGTTCTACTCCACTGCTGCTTACTCACAGTCAATTATTGTGGCTTATCAACGGAGCAAATAGACATAATATTATTAACTAATCTTTACAGAACAAGCAATATCGTTAGTTTCTAGTTTTCACTGAGTTTTCAAGCAATTCACAATAATGTGACCAAAAGTTGCGCACAGGCAGACAGAAGATTGTCATTCATTGGATTGCTGTTTTTGAGTTGCTCTTCTCTTTTCTTATTATGATGATGCTTGAGCTTAACACTATATTGCATTCATTTTATTTTCTGATGGCTTTTGTCAGCCACTCTCCCTCTTTTTCTCATCACGATCAGAATTCGTGGTGCCGTGGGAATTCAGTTTGATGTGATGTGATGCGAATCTTTATCTGCCGTTGCATGAGTTGAACATGAAGGACGTAAAAAGGACATGAAATGAAACTTGAATTTTATGACACATTTCGAAATCTGAAATCCCTCCGAATCTTTGCAACTGGCCTGGTTGCAGCCAGTAATGTAATCATGATTGTGACCGCGAAAGAGATAAGATCAGCCAGGCCAATGAGTATGACTCCACAATTTCTGTGTAAATTAGATTAAAATGGATAAAATTGGACTGCACTTCAAAAATTGGTCATCGGGGTCTATCGATTCTTGTGTTTTACTATTACTCGCATAATTACCTCCTGGGTGAGAATGACTCCCACTCTGACTCACTGCACTCTGCACCTTAAAATATTTACACTATCCGTCAAGGCGTAGCATTCTGGACCTTGCAATTTATGATGTTAAAATAAACTACAGTTATTTTTACACCATGCCTCATCAATGTCAGTTGACTTCATTCATTTATTCATTACTGGCGTTGCCGACGCTTCCAGGGAAAATGTTCATTTAGAGGAGCTTAAAATGAAAAGTCTTCTCAAAACCTTTTCACTTCACCAGTGAGAAAATAAACAGAACGAAAGAGTCATTGTAGGCGAAGACGGTGCTGGCCTGCAGAGCTTGTATAGCTTTCAAACATTTCTCTTTCGTGTAAATATTTACTCTGCTCAGATTTTGAAAAACAAACACCACCATAATCATCACTTGCTTTGTCATCGGCGCTCTTGAGAAGGGTAATAATGTTAATGTTAATGTTAACGAGGATATGCGGACCCTTATTTTAAAATTTACCAGTATGAAACCATTGTTGTGCATATATTGAATGGAAAGGCAAAGTGGAGGCGAAGAAAAGCAGACGTCCCATTTACCACCCACAGACCATTGTTTCCTTGAGCATGAAAGCGCTGAAAAATGAATGTGAATTAGCATCTTCAGATTTGTTATATTAATTAATCACGTAGGAGGTAAATGATATTATTTACATTTCACAGAGAGACATAACTCAGCTCACCGCTGCTATTGCCACCTCCTCATTATTATTGTGTCGTCTCTGTTCTTTCAGACATAACTTCATCATTATTAGGCAACTATTAATTTTCTACTAAAGATCAACAACCGTTTCTACTTTATTAATTCAATATGGCGTGTTTAACTGCAGCCATCAAACTGCCAGAGTTTTCTCTCTTGCTTCATCGTATTCTGTTTTATTTCTGCACATGTTCTCTGTACGGGGCTGTTTGTAGGCGCTCCTATTTTTCAAACTCGGTGGGATCGCAGTTAGCTGTTAATTATTGTTGAAATAAAACCCCGTTGCTACTCATCATTAACAATGGTAACTATCGAGTGAGTGGATGTTGATGTAGCGAGTGAAGTGCAAAGTACAGAAAGCAATCAATCAATTTTGAAATTTTTTGTGAAATCCTCGGGGGGCCAGCATTGTATCGTGTGTGTACATATTTCGTTCCATTATATTCATAATAAGCTGTGAATTAGGATACATGCAATTATCAATGTGTATATTTATTACATGCGAACTCTTGTCATCACTCACTTTGTATACTGTGCGAGACACATGCAATTCTTTCAACATTTTCTATTTTAAACCACATCATCATGATGAAGCGAAGAGGGAAGAGAAACGAATGTGAAGGCAGGAAGAATTGCACTTCTTAGTTTGGTATGGCAGAAGACATCACATGCATTCAATAATACTTCACGACAGGGAGCAGACTTCCATTTTATAAGCTCAGAAAAGTTTTTAACCGCAGAACCAACTATGGCAGAGTCATTTAAAAAGACCAAGGAAATTGTATTACGAAGCTCTTGCTTTGTTTACTGATGTGGTAACAATAAGAGAACCCCTGAGCACATTTCTGAAGACCTCCGTTCTATTCATAAATATTCATCAATGCCAATCAACTGCTTCTTCTATTTCTATCATGATTTCTTTTCTTTTTTGTGTTTCTTCAGATGTACTTAATCCGTACTAAAATATCAAATTAGTTCAGTATAAAAATGCTAACTTTGTAATTGGCAGCAGCCCGCTGAAAACGTCTTTAGCTAATCACAGGCGATATCTGCGGTTGATTTGCGTTAAATGCTTAAATGAGTTAAGATATATGCCGGAAGGCTTTGACTGCATTTTTATAATGGTAATTAGATGCATCCTTCAAAGTAAATTGAAATTGTGCCTTTTTACATTTTACTGGCCGGTTTTTACCTTTGAAGCCACTTAGTTGGCCATTCTGATTACGTCATTATCTATATTTCATGAGTGAATTCTTATTGTTAGGGGGTGACGGAATCACTCATTTTGCAAAGCAATTTCATATCATAATCAGAGGAGATAAAAAGTCCCTCAGTCTTGCAACTTGTACCCAATGCACTATTAGCGGGCAATGGATAACATTATTATTACGAAAGAATTGCACTATGATTACGAAGCTACGAACACGCATAAATAAATTGAAGCTGAAAGTTTCTACATATATATAATAGACATTGAAAAACCGCACGGTGACGTCTCATTTATAATTTGCCTACAGACAGGCCTACAATCAAAATAATCACACGATTCAGTTTGCTAATGCATTCGGAATGAGTTTGCATTACATGAGTGCAGGGAGATTTTCGGAAATTTAATAATTCATTCAAACTGCGCAACGTTTTGCTTTATCATTGAAAAGTAAGCAGAGCTTGAATCCAATCCAGGCCGAACCTGGAGCCCATTAAGAGTATTTCACTCGCCGGCAAAAAGTGTGTGTATTGTATTGTGTGTTATTCTGCACCCATCCAGCCTCCATCCATCTCATCATCCATCCATCGATTCCTAAAAAGGAAGTAAAATAAACAGAAAAAGGAAAGGGAAAAATGACTGGTTTATTTTGTACTTACCTTGTCGTTTCGTCTTCATCCAGGCAGTTCATCACTTGCTGGAGTGGAGCTGTTGACGCTATACTAAAAGCGGCAGATGAATGAATAGCAATGGGATTGCTAATGCAAATGCCCGGAGCATGAAAATGAATGAGAGAGGGAAACGAAGAGGAGAGAAGAATGCACAGTGCAGAGAGTGTTTTTTTATTCGGCAAAGGATGCCCATTAATACATGCACACAATATTATTTCATTATGTGTTCCGTAATAAAAGAAGAAAGAGAAAATAGCAACAGTGGAGTATCATTAAATGGAAAGAAGTCAAAAGGAGCTTTACTGGAGTACGTGATTATGATACTTGTCGAAAGAGTGCAGCGAATAGTAGAAATAGAGAAAGAAAACGGTAAAACATCGCTGCCATTAATACCCGTGCATTTTTTACTAGCTTAGTTTAGCTTATTTTATTGTTGTCCGATATAAAAATATGGGGACTTAAAATATACATTACATTAGCACATTTATTGTTGTTAGTCCAAGTGAATGAGTACTCGGGAGAAAAAGAAGAGAAAGATAAAAGAAGCGACGAAGTAAATATATGAGCTGTTGTGGATTGAGTCGATGAAGATATGGGAATACAAATGTGTGCCGATTTGTTTGTGTCCCTTTTATGTCTCCTCATTCCCATTAGTTTCGGTTTTCACTATACCACTTATAGATAGAGAAGGGAGCCGCCGCCGCCGCTATACCTATAAGCGGAACAACTCAACTCAACTACTTAACCAGAAAAAAATAAATCGAAATACTAAACTTCTTTTCCTCCCTTGTTCGCTGTTCGCTCGCGTGTTCTATCATTATTTTTTGCTGTTGAGAGGAGGTTGAGAGAGTTATTAGAACGGTACGAAAAAAATCATGTCTTTTGTGTATGTACACATTCATTATTATTTGTATTATTTGGTGAGCATTTTCCGAATCCGTATATTATTATAAGAGGAGTGAGAAAGAAAATGGCGAAGAAGAATGGCGGTGCTGCTGGCTTAGCTTTGCTTTCCTTTCCATTTCATGACTGTCAGTCGACACTGATACGATATGAAGACAGTGGGAGAGGAACAGCTTTATAAAAAAAGAAGAAAAAAGATGGAAAGCGAAAAGCAAAATACATACGTTGTGTGAGTAACTAATAAGTAATGCGTTTTTGCTCCCTCTTCTACTTCGTCTTTAACCGTCGGACGGAATCTCAGTTTCTCTTTTGTGATGTGATGTGGGTGGTTCCGGAGATTATCAGTTTTGGTAGACAGGCGAGCTTTTTTGGTTGAAGTGGTTTTTCCCAAAGATGAAAAATGAAAGTTGATTCTTGGGTATATCCATCCTTACCGCCTATTAAAGTTCTGCTGCATTCCATTAATACATGTTTTTGTTCTTTGCTTAATATTAAACAGATTCTTATAGGGGTGCTCAAAGGATAATATAAAAAGTCGTGGGCAATGCGAAAACGATGTAGTGAAACTGGAAGCACAGAGATAGAAGTGCTTTGGTGACACGCAGTATCATGATAAGTTTCACAGATTGTGTCGAATATACACCATTTGTCTACATCTTGGTATACATTTTTTCATATACCTCTACGAGTTCGAATGGCGATGAGGGACTGTGTGACTGTGTAGCTTAAGATTATTTTATGATTAATTACTGCTACGATTTTTGTCTCAGTAAGTGGAAAACTCTTTCTGAGAATGTAATTTATTTCGGATGTGCGATTCTATGTATGACTTTGGTAGTGCACGATTATTGATGCTTGACAAGGAACGCTGCTTTTGTTAAAAGCATTATTAGAACAATTTTTCGCTTTTAGTCGGATGATTTAATTATAACCCAGTTTAGGGACTTACTCCAATTTTCAACTTTTTGCTTTGTTTTTGTTATTGTCTACCGTAATCCGTAATCTTAATTATACCGCTTAATTCTAAGCTGTGACATTATTTATTCTTTAGCAGTGATCACTTTCGTGTATTGATATCCAACTGGCAAAAATACAAACATTCGCTGCATGCGTGCAAAATGTAACTAGGTAAAACGTTCGGTCGTCACAGTGGGATTTATATGGCGTCGCTTTCGCCATTTAGCAATGTTTGCTAATGCTGTACTGCATTCATAATGTAATTGCTCACTTAAATACGTGTATTATCATGTCATGTTCGAAAGGTAGATGTTCGCCTTTCATTTCTCAGCTTAATTATGGGTTATTAAATTCGCCGAGTTTTTAATTAAAAAGGCTCTGATATCGAAGCTCCTATTTTTGCATAGACTTGTCAACGTCCGTGTTTTACCACGAGAACAACTACCAAATTACGTTTTTTATATTTTTGAATTGTGTTACTTTCTTTTGAAAACAGAAGATACAATAAAAAAACGTAATTAAATTGCAAGTCAAAATTGTGAAAAGCGGTAAAGTCGTCATTTCGCAATGACTGACACAAAGAACAATAAAACTCTGCATTTCGTACAAGGCTGTACGAAATGCTGTCTGTCACACATTGACAAAGAAGTGTGCTATCTGTGTAGTAAAAACTTCGAAAGTCGTTGAAACTTAATGGAGAAACGAAGTGTGTGTCTGCTAACCTGTCTTTACTGCGGTGCATTTAGTGCGTAAATACCTCTGTAGGAGTTCTTCAAGACTGGGACTTACTTGAGGAAATGTTCAAACGATCGTTGTGATGTGATGCTCAGGTTAATTGGAAAACTTTCGAGGAATCGTTCTTCTCAAATGAAGCTTTTGTTCTTTGCTAATTTTGTCACTTTTTCGTAACATCTACACAAGGAGACACAAAGTAAGGATTAAATGGATGTCAGTCAAGTTAATATGTATCATCATCATCGTCGTCATTTCACCACAATGCAGCCTTTTATAGGCAGAGTTTATTTTATTCATTAAAGATAAGTTGTTAGAGCATCTGATAATTGGCTTTTTAGTTAGTATTTTTGTATTTCTTTTTTCTCATTCAATTTTTTTTTGTGTAACTTCACAGAAGTCATTGTGTTTGCTCAGAAAATTTATAATGGTTCACTAAATCAGTGTATTCCCTATGCATATTATAATTCAGGAAATTGACAAGCCTGCCTTGGACATTACAGGGACTGTGAGTGAATTGAATTGAATACAAAGCAGGTGCAGCCCTTCATTATCTCCTTTGTTTCTAATTCTTGACTCTCGGAATTATACAGTCTGATTCGCTTCATGATTGTCATTATTTGTTGTTTCACTAATTTACTAGTTATCAGGTTGAGACTAAAGTCGAAAATCGATAGTTTAGGAAGGAAAAAGACACACTTCGCTCAGTAAATTCCTGTGTTAAGCCTTCTCATTATTATGAAACTGCCACGAAAAAAATCCGCTGCCATCCTTTTCTTTTGCGCTGTTCGCCTTTTACTTTCACTTTTTAAATTGAAAGCTTCACAGATAGAAACTTGAAACTTGGCTGCTCTTTATTATTTTTGCTTCTTCCTTTTACGATGAAACCCGCTTTTGCTTGGTCTCTCCTTTTTGTGCTCTAGCACTAGATCTGCAAAATAATCAGATTAAAAACTTTTTTGTTTTACGAAACGCACGTTACGTCGCAATGATGTGTTTTGAGTTTGAGAATAGGATGGTTAATGCATATCATTTGCATTTAAGATAATAAGCAAGTAGCTATAATATCTATTTTCGGAAGTTTCTTACTTTTCTAATGCTTCCGGACTTTTTCAAATTTGGGGGTTTCAAAAACTCACTTTCCAAAGAAGTCTGGCATCACTGCCTGAACACTTATCTTTAATGTCCTACCCTTATTATTTTAGACTGCTCCTGGCTGACATTTTAGCCATTTTACGCATTACACAGTGAACCCGTCCCTCGGTACGAATGACACTTACGTTTTAGTGCACCATATATCTCGACAATGTGAATATATGCGCAATCCCAGCTTTTAAATTCACTCCCACCCGAAACAGTAGTTGATGATGACATAACCAAGCAGCTGTTTCCTGTGAGCCTCAGAGCAACCTGTGAACCCTTCTTCCGCTCACATTTAAATACACGCTATTCTACTCTTCTCAAGTGTTTTTCTTCGGTGAAAATACAAGTTGCCAGATTAGTGAAGTACGTAAGGCTACACCGGACCTGTTTCCAGCAGTCAGAAAAGCTTCAAGTTGGCAGAAGGGATTTTATTTCGGAGGAAAACTAAGGTTATCTCATGCATTATCTGTATCATCAGAGAAAACTCATGTACATTTATAGCCCATTAATAATGAAAAAATCATGGAAGGGCAGCTGCTAGAAATGCAATGAGAGCGTCTCTTTCCCGTCTCCACCAACTCAACTCCCATCCACTGATCTGATGCAACACAGAGAGGAAGAGAAAGGGACGCTGACACGGGCTATAGGGATTTCATATGAGGTCGACGAGTAAATTCTATAACTGCGGACAAACTTTATAAATGTAGGTATTGTAGCATTTAGACACATAGTTTGACGGTTTTCTCTCTGAAATGGTTTTTTGGTTCGTTACGACAGTGTTAGCTTGAGGTTTCTGAGCGAACACGTTGAATAGGACTAAAAGTTGTGAATGTGGACCTCAATGCGTTTCTCGAGTGAACTTTATGAGTGTAGTATGATGGTAATGATGAGGATTCTATTACATTTTCAAAATTAAGGCATAGAGTAAGCTCATAATTCGAGTAAACTCACTGGTCCAGCTTAGAAAGTGCAAGTTCACTTGTATAATGTAATTTTGGCTACTGTAATAGTAATAAACGATGAGGGTAGTGGCAGTATTTTAACAAGCCGGAGACCAACTCTGAAAGAACTCAGAGAGACTGGGAACGGTGGCGATGGTGCCGTTGGAAAAAAGAGGGTTACTTCACTTACGCATTTAGTAAGTGCATGTCATGTTACTGTTGTATGGCGCGTCCTGCACGACAAGAAACACAAAAGGAAGCAGAACGCGAGTCAGGGCACAAGGTTTTGATCTCACCACATTCATTATTCATAATGAGCAGATGAGACGTTTCTCGTGAAACAACATTGGCTTTTTCTGTGGACTGGGAAACGTTCATCAGAGGAATAGATAATGGATAATAACGAGACTACATGCTACAACAATAATGTACTTGTCTTGCACAAGTTGCAAATAATGATTCTTTTATGCAAGTGCGTTAATAGGGTTCGCTCTCTTCCTCTCTCTTACTCTAGCTTGCACTCACTAATAATAATCAGAGGAAAGGAATTGGATCTTAGATCTGTGGCGGGTGGAGCACTGCTTCAATCGTTCAATAATATTAATGAAACCGCGGCAATAAAACGGATTTCCGTCTTGTTAACGCACATGACTGGAAATGGAAATGCATTTACGAAGAGACGAGACGATGCTTAGGCTGGAATCACAGTCCTACATACAATATAGATTAAAAAAAGAAGTTTCAGGTTTATAATAATAAGACGAATTCTTTTAAAGGTGAGTCATGAAAATGAGCACAAATGCAATTGAGTCGATTTGTATTCTCAGGCTAAAACAAAAATTATCACAGAATTCATTCTTTGTGGAAATGATGTTATTCGGAAGCAAGTAAGGTGTAATATTTCCAACTTGTAATTTAAAATAGCTCACAGGATGTGTAATGTGGATGTAACGGGAAGAAGGTTATTTTGCTTTTCTGCTCTTATTATGCAATGCGGATCGGCATCCATGTAGGAAAACGTGTTTTGCATCATTCAAAGGATTTCTTTCTTTTTTCTTCGCATCGTATCCACATCCACCTCATCCTTTGTGCGAAGCTCCTTAGTTGCCCTCAGAGCACTCAGCCGATGCATGCACATAATACACACGTGAAACGTAAGGTTTATTTAGTCCTGCAGAAAGAAAGAGAAGACCTGGAAAAGAAAAAAAGAATCGGAAGGCGCAAATATGAGATGAAAGGGCTTTTTTCTCAAAGTTACAACAAACATTCATAATACATGTGTGTGTAAAAGTGTAAAGCATAAAAAGGAAAAAATAATAAAACGGGAAAAGCAGTTACTTGAAATACTTTCACATAACACGTCTTTCTGTCTTCCCTTGTGCATATCTATGCAAAATAGGAAGCGTGTGGCGTGAGTGAGGAATGTGAGTGAATGTGAGTGGAAGTCGAGCTTATTTACTAAGGGCGACATTAGAAATACATGATATGTATGTATGCAGGCATTTTCCTCTTTTCTCTCCTGCTCGAGGTGAACATAACAAAGAAAGAAAGTCAAGTCAAGAAAGCTCTTCGCATTTTGTTGCAATGTTTCGTTTGTGTGAATAGGTAAGTACATAAACATAAAAATGTACGTGTCTTACGACGTGCCCCGCTATACACGTAAAGCTAAACTTAGCTCGCTCTCCTCTGGTTATGCCCATATGCCCTCGTGTCCGTATGAATATGTGTGTGTATGTGCAAAGATGTTGGCAGGCAGGCAGATCAAATAGAATAACCTGGAATTACTGGCTTTTGAGCCTTCCTCCAATCTTGTGCAAACACCGACGACAGCAGCCTGAGCGTATTTACCCGATAGTGAGGAAGAGAAAAGGAACAAAGAATTGGAAAGGGTTTCAGCTTTAACGCATCACCTTCAATTTCCTATTTTCTTCGTTTCTCGTATTTACAGCGAAAGGAAGGGTTTTCAACTTTCGTTCTCATTCTCATGTGGATGTGTCTCTGTGTGTATCTGCGGACGATGTGATGTGAGAGAAACTGAGCAGAATAGAGGAGTCTCGTGTTTTTTCTTCGGTTTGCGCCCTTTTGTGTCATGTATCCTTATGCAATGCCTTTTACATCTTTTTACTTTCTTTCTAACTCCACTTGAATCTCTCCGGTAAAATCAAGTACGACTTGATATATTTGCTGATCCCGGAGTGTTGTGTGTGCCTACGTGGAGGCTTAGTGTTTGTACGAGGATCACCATTATCATCTTCATCGCCCCCGTTTTTCCATTGCTGTCCTCGCGGTTGTCACTCAATCGTAAAAAAAGTAGTGCGAGAAGATTTGAATTACGAAAGAAGGAATTTTATAATTTGCTTTTATTACATTTTTATACGTATATGAAAATAGTTGTTTGCAAAGAGTTTATGGCACTGCGTAGCCGCCATCATCCAACTTAAGTATTATTGATTTATATGACGGATGGGTCACAGTATTTAGTGACTAATGCCACCACGATGCTTTTTATCTTGCTTTCTTAAGCAAAACGCAGACAAACTTAATTCGCTACAGCTGTTGTTTTTGGGCAGCAGCAAACAAAGTAAAATTGGGATTGGAAGACTTTGTAAAGAATATTAATGATCCTGTCATCGACGTGTCGCTGTACAAATGAAGCAGCTAGAAGATCAGATCCCACACAAACAGTGCTTCACGACGTTGGAGGCTTATGAATAGAAAAGTGGCTACCGTACCACTCCTACCACCCCATCGCCTCCACCTGACTTTACTTACTTTTCTTTCTCAGTTTGACTGTTAGAGGATTAGATGAGTTTAAAATTGTGGAAATTATATGAGGGACACGGCAATTTATATTTGTCTCCGCGGAGTTACAAACATACTATTATAATATAATATTATATAATATTTTGAATTGGAACGGGAAGTGAGTGGGATAGCTGTAAGCTCAGCTCAACTCGGCCGACTAAATTAATCACATTTAGTGTACATTTAAAGTTCACATTTTGAAGGGTGTAGCGAGCAGAGTAAGAGCTGTGTAAAGAGGGAGCAAAGCAAAGTAAGGCAAGAGCGTATCTTTCATCATATCAGAAACGTCAGCTCGTAATGAATAATACAGGAGCGTGGCTAGACCATTTCACACTGATTAAATTCATGCAAACGGATGCCTGTCGTAGAGAAAGTTTATAGTCTCGTCGACGGGCTGCCATTTGCCCTGTTTGCCCTCAATAATAATTTGGAATAGGTAACTTATATAAACATTTCAAAGAGAAAAGTTTCTACGTGCGTAGGCATATTTGATAAGCAGAATGTTTCATGATTTGATAACCAGACTGAAACTCATCCATCCGTGCCGTGATTCGACCAATATTAAAACAATCTTGGAGTTGAGGTTGGGAATAAAAATTAATCTAAGAAAATAATACGTGCATTAGGTACACACAATTCGAATATTGTGTAAGTCAGGGCATTTCGTTATCACGGAACTGAAACAATATCGCTTTCAGCAAAAGTATAAATTTTAAGGTGAGCCGACAAAATATAAAGCCTATAACAATTTACTGCTTTCATGCTGCTGCTGGTATGTCGATGTAAGTAAATGAAAGAACATGAATAAATGAGGGTGTAGCAAACTAGCAATGATAAAAAAGAAAGCAATTCACGCTTGAATTCATGCTCGTTAGACAAGGAAGGTGTAATAAATTTGAAAATTGCATTTTACAGAGGTGTATGGTGTGGTAGCCGACATGTGATGTGATGTGATTCTTATTTTTCCTGCTAAAGTTCCATAAGATATTAATGTATTAATATTACTTAGCTCTCGCCTTACACTTCATATACAATCCTGAGAAATGGTCTCTCCGACTGTTTTCATTTCACTATTTATTGCTGTCGGCCTTGTTAAGTACAAGTTCATGTGTAATTAAAACAATTCCGTTTACTGCATGTTCGCCATAACCTTTCCTTTTTGCATTCTTACAGTTAGCAGCTCATTTATAGGTAGCCTCTATTGTTTTCGCTCTCGCATTAAAATTGAGCTACGCCACTTTAACAGTTTTCTGGACTCATTCGCCCAATCCTCACAGTCTCATAGGCAGTGACAGAGGAACGAAGCATGATCAGAAGAAATTAAGCTCACTTCATCCAATAAATCCACTTTTAAGTAAATGTTACAGAAAGAAGAGAAGTGCATAACAATATTACGATTACTATTATTGTGCTAACTAACTAATGGACATGTCCCTTAGAATATGAGAATTCACAGCTTGTATCTGATAATAATAATGACCATAATATTTTCATATAGCGACTGACTCTTTCTTCGTGCTCGTATATTCCTGAAATAAACGAGTTTCACGAGAGAGTCGCATATTACATATTTTCCAAGGGTAGATGTAATGAAGTGGCTACATGGGATACCACCAACCAACATCATTTCAATACTGGCTGAGCCGACTCTATAAAAAGAGAAGACTGAGTTTTACGGTTGTATGGTTGACTGAACTGTTATTATATGCACATTGTGCAGTTTAATATCATGTGTTTGTGAAAGTAGAGAAGGAAAGTGGTTCGTTTTCTATGAGCCTATTTCCATGAACTTTTCTTTCCGGAAAACTAGTAATAATAATCATATTACGAGGCTTTACTCCTTAATTTTCTTTTTCGTAAGGTTATTTGTTCGGGCGAAAAGCGTGTTACTGGAATTGTTCGGTCTGCATGCCTAGCTCTTGTAACTCCGCTAAATAAGCAAAGAGCCCACTTAAACTAAATAAGAATGAGGAAATAATGGCTAAAATCACATGGAAATTCTCGTTGTAACTCAAATGGCCCGAACTCATGCAATCGTTGAAAGACAGGTTACTTTTGCATATTCTAGCCTTACTAGAAAGGTACAGGGTCTGCACCGTTGCACGTTGATTACTATTTAGTGTGAAGTGAAAGCATGTTCCAACAAATCAGCATGTTAAAGGTGTATAAATTAAATCCTTTGATTGGAAACCAACTTCGTTTCACGACCGTGTATCGGGTGCCCTACACTTAGATCTGGATCAGTCAAAGCTATTTATTTGTTTTAATAATACTCAGGAACTAAATTTGTGCCCCACAAAATGTACCCGAAAAGCAAACATTGTTGAGAGGTATCAACATCAACATTGTATCACTGGGGAAAACTAAAGCAATTCAAATTTGATTCATTGACCCTTCTGTGAAATGAGAATACTTAACTTTGATTATGATATGACCCACCACTGGAAAATAAAATGAGTGCCAGCAATCATAGAAGTGAAAACTTGATATCCATTTTGTCCTTTAAAGAAAGAAGGTCGAGTCGGCACTCGGCACCTGCAGCTTGTGGAAAGCAGCGTGATAATTTTCTATGCCACTTTATTATTGCTGTTGATAAATTTATGTTTTTATTGAGGTGGTACTAATGCAAAAGCTTGATTGAATTTGTAAGATCTGTTAACCTCCACTCTATATAACTTGAGTTGCTTCTACAACTTGGGGCTGCTTGTTTTCGCAAATATACACTGCCCTTGGCTGGCTTGAAAGTAAAACCCGTTTATTTTTATTGGCTCCTTTATTGAGCTGGTAAATTGGAAAAGGGGAGCTCCTTTCGGTTAACTGTCTGCACTGAGTGAGCTTTTTAACAACAGAGCTCGTTTGTCCTTCTCTCCGGTCCAAATACATTTTAAATGAGGAAGGGAGAGTCGGGAAAGTGGAGACATGGAAGAGAAGAAAAAATTAAGGTTGTTAGAAGAAGGCAGTCCCCTTCAACAAAACGATTATTGTTTTACACTGTACTACTTCGTAAGTTAGTTATCACTATCACCATCTTTGCATACTCTGCTTCTATAGAAGTGAGCAGCGAGTGTGACACAGTAGAAAATTGTAAATGAGTTGCTTAGCTTTCGAATAGTCTTCTTAGGAACGTCACACGCGAAGCCAACAAACATCATCAATCCTATTACGCAGCTGTGCGTGATGTGGTAATTGAAGTGACGGTGTGTGGCTCCAAATATCAGTTATTTCTCTTTGAGACAACGGGTTAATAGTCAGACTACTGGGTGGGTTCAGCCCAAAGTCAAAGAGCAATCATGTTTTAAACATCCACAAACATGACAAACACCGCCTTTTTTGCGGAATATTCAAATGTAGAGAAAATGGGCACATGAGCGTTTGCGACTCTTTAGCACTCATTTTACTAAATTGTGCTTAATGATAGTGCCACTTTTCACGGGAATGAATCCAAACCCAATTCAGAATTCACTGATTAGCCGAAAGCTTTAAATTATTATTGATATGATTACTTTTATTTGAACTCTGACACCACACGAACCCAAATCACTTAAGGAAAAAAACGACATATGCGCTTGCCGTCCAGCTGGTAATGGCCTTACCACCTCTTCATTTCCTTATGTTCATGAGCTTCCGATATGGACCTATTGAATTCCGCCAAACATTGTGGACAGGAAGTATTAGTAAGAAAAGGTTTGACTTTGGTTATGTTATGCTATGCAATGAAAGTTTATTGTGCTGCTGCCTTGATGACGCAGTGTAAACTACAAATCCAAAACGGTTTTTTGCTCGTTCCCCGATAAGAAAAATATAAGTACCTATCTCAAGATATTACATTCTTTGTGTGCGTTATGTTTCGTTACACCTTTCAATTACAGATTATGTCAATTAAAGAAATAACAGTAATGTTTCCTGTTTCACCAAATCGTAAAAATTCTTTCGCTAAATAAACTACACGTTTCGGAAATTTTTGGGGCGGGTGAACTCATTGTCCTTGAATGCTTGAAGGACGATGCCGTAATTCTGACGATAAGTTTACACACAGTGTTTAGAAAACATTTCTCCCTCTGAAATCTCAATCTGTGTGGTGTGTCCACACATACACAAATGTAGCGCTAGGTAGGTATTAGTGTTATTATTTTGCTTGCTGGGTAATGTGCTCAAAATCACAGGTTGCACACCGGAAAAGATGGATGGAGGTGGATTCAAGCTTTGTTTAGTTCAATGTCAAGGTTAGGTTAGTGCTCCGGTCTCTGAATTTGTTTCTACTTTCTCTTATTTCTTTCCTGCGACGTAAAAAGTCTGTCTCAGGCTGGTCGAAACTCATTAACTTGAACAATGGAGGGAAGCAGAGAAGATTGCAGAGTTTTTCCGCTTTCTCCTTTTTCGCTCTCTCAGACGCTTATTCAACTTGTTATTGTTATTTGTTTGTGGTGCTGCTGCAGTCTCTGTCGTAGTGACTCCTGAATTTTAAATGTGCACAATTCACTGGAGACACGAGAGAGGAAAAATGTGTAGAAAGTGAAAAAATAATAGACGAGCTTTTTTTTCTTTGGCTTTGTTTTATTTCCATTACATTACATTACATAACAATCATGTTTATAGCGACGCTATACGCTAGTGTGCATTATTTTTTATTTTCTTCCTCCACTTCCAAGTGATGCCATTGTCTCGTGTTCTCCCTGTGACAGAAAGTTGGAATCGTTGCATTAGTGTAGGCGACATCTACAACTACTTTCGGAGCTTTGCTATGTCCTCATGCACATGCATAAATAATGGCTTGCTGGACGACCCTGCTTCAGACAAAAGCTTTCCCAAGTAGGGAAATAAACATGGGTTATTGCTATGTGTAAAAAAGTTTCGATGTGAAAACAACTTTACCACCCACTCTTTCCCATTATAATATTGAATTGAATGGAATGCAGTTCGCTTTGAAAATTTGTATACACTTTGTGACATCAAGAATTTACAATACATCCGCACCAATAAAGTTGACAAAAACTTTTGTATTCTGTACCAACGACAGCAACAAAACAGAATGTCTCGCCGGAAATCTATAATTCAAATGTTTGTTTATCTGTAGCACTTTCCTTTTTCTCCATTTCGATAATTTTTAAACGAAAAGCGTCTTCCGTCTGGTTTACAAAAACTTTTGTATTTTGTACCAACGACAGCAACAAAACAGAATGTCTCGCCGGAAATCTATAATTCAAATGTTTGTTTATCTGTAGCACTTTCCTTTTTCTCCATTTCGATAATTTTTAAACGAAATGCGTCTTCCGTCTGGTTTCGTACTCGGCATTGACGGCATAGAATTAAATGTAATCCTCAAAGTTCACTTTTGCTTTTACTGATTTTTTATGCACAATGCAAACAATGGAAGTAATGTAAAGTTAACATTTCTGTACGTTACACAATCTTGAATGCTTTTTCCAGTAATAATAATTTTGTTTTCTTTTATTGTTGTTTCACAGGCGTGTCAGCAGTGCGAATCAATAGCTTATCAGTCCCACAAATTATTCGGAACGGGACAGAAGATTCTGTGATACTTGACTGCGACTACAGGTATGAAATTTGTTTTTATTTTCCTTTAATGCCTTAGAGTGCTTTCCATTCAAGTTTCTATTTTGCCTGTGATTCAGCATCGAGGATCACGAAAGAGACGGGCTCGTAGTGAAGTGGTATTTCAAGAATCAGCAGACTCAAGTCTACCAGTGGATTCCCAACAGCAATCCAATTATTCTGGGCATCCTCAAAGGGAAAGTTAATTTGGACTATCAAGCAGATGTGGACGACTACTACAAGACGAATCGAGCTCTCCAAATCCTCCGACCAACCACAGAGCTAACCGGTAATTAAAAGCAATTTAATTAATTAACAAAAATGTAACTAACTACTGTCCTTTTGGATTGCTCAAATCAGCACATTTTCTAATTTAACCTTTGGGTTCACATTCGCACAGGTAACTGGATTTGCCATGTGTCTACGTTTGATGGTACGTATTATGAAAATCTTAATTTTTTCTGTTGTTGTTTGGGCTGTCTGTGTACTAAAATTAGTTTATTGACGCATTTACAGGTGACGCGATGGAGGTTGCAAAAATGATTGTCTTTGGTGAGTATTTTCTAAATTGCAAATCTGAATCAAACATGCAATCTGTTGATGTTATCATTATACTAAGCATACCCTTTCATTTTGATAAACGTGGGCGAGATTATCTGCGGCGATCAATGGTTCAGAAGTAACCTCGGAATTCTCACGGGAACAAAACAATAATTTTTTCCCCGAAGGACACATAAAATAATAGAGTAGGTGTGTCTAGAGATGGTCAGAGAGTCGTATATTGATAGGTAGACTACATTGTGCAAGGATGCGTAAAATGTCATCACGGCATGTTTCGTGTTGGCCTTGCGAATAGCAACTAATTCTCTCTCTAAAAATTACTTTCCACTCTAGTTGTGAAAACAAAAGCCAGGCAAATGACGATCCGCCCCTTCGTTGTTGTTGTTTTTACAAGGAAGTACCTTTGTAACTTGATATTCAGCCGAATAAAACTCGCATCATGAGGAATTTGTAGATTGGGAGCGGCAATAACCGGTGAAATCACACAATTAAAAGTTGAAGAAAAGAGGCCGACTCCCTCTTCCTAACTAATTAATTGCATTTCCGCCGTCTATTTTTTGAAGAAAAAGCGGAAAAATATACAAAAGCTCTTCTATTACACGAGGAGAAACGAGAAACGAAAGAAGTTCATGCGAAAGACAAAAAAGTCTATTCATCTCCCCGACTTCAAGGGTTTAAGTCGCTGGCTCTCAATAATGCGACTGTGTTTTGTCTAAAAACTGTTTCACCGCCACCGTTGCGGCTATTACTTTCCCCACAGCATTTCCTTGTTTTGGTATGTAGATGGAGGATAGTGAGGAAGAGGAGCCGCGGCTGTGTGATGCTAAACAAAAACTCGCTACTATTTTTGACTAATTTCTTCCCAACATGCAGGAAAACCCACTGATTGGGTAGCAGTAGCGTTTTGGTGGAAAAAATAATTCCTCTGCGTTGTTACTACTGCATTTTCATTTTCGTTAAAGATGACTATGACTACATTCGACGTTCCACAAAGGAACCCCAACGAAAATTCCTCGTCCTTTCTGGCCTTTTGCAATGAATGCAAAGAAAACGAAGTGAGCTGGAAATGAATGTTAGAAAACAAAAAAAGGCTCGCTCATTTATCCCTCGTGTGAGTAACGACGATTACGGTTCCCTTCTTTTGTCTTCTCTCTTGGGCTTACATTACGAAGCAGAGCAGAGACCAGTTTGAGTTTTCACTTTTATTCTCTGTATAAAAAAGTCTCCATTCATTGTGTGCGGGGATGGAAAATGAATGTCAAGAAAGTAAAGCAGCGCAGTAGTACTTACAAGAAGACAAGCAGTTTGGGCAGCACAACACACTACCACACATACATAGGTAATTGTAGACGGAAATGCTACAAATTTTTACTTTCTTTTCCAGATGAGGGTGGTGTTGATGGAGAACGGGAGAAGAGCGATAACATAACAGTAAAAGAAAAACTAGTCTAAACAGCACTAAATACAGCACAGTACAAGAAGTATGTATGTGACCCACGAGATAACAACAGACAGATTATTTACCTCCGCCAGGTTTTCTCAGAACTCACAACTGCATTCCTTTCCTTTCATTTTCTTTTCTCCACTCTGAGCCTGACTATGTTTCCTGCGTTCTTAATAAATTGCTTGACTTTTCGGTTGCTAATTTATGTCTTCCTTGTTTCACTATTACCGTCAGCTCCACATTATGAATGCACACAAAGGGAAACAGGAGTAAACAGTTGGTAGTGGGCGCAGCGTGCATGTGTGAGGTAGCGCTCAGCTTGGTGTGATTGTGAGGAGAAGAGAGGTGAATGCGAAATGGAAAGCGTGGCTTGTCATTCATATTTGATTTACATGACAAACGCGTGCTCTATTGTGTTACTTTTCCAGTTTGAGACAACTCGAGCGCGAGATAAGATTGGAAGGTGAAAGTGGAGAATGTACATATGCAAATGAACGGAGTGGTGGAAGGCAGTGGTAGTGCGCAAAACTTAAAATAGTCTAGGACCTGCAGAAATAGCAAATGGCATACTCGAAGGCTCTGCTACAGCTAAATTTGACGATCACTCAATTTTCAACTGTATTCTACTGTGACCAATGTACTGTTAAATTCATTAATTACTTTCGCTCATGTAATGCTTTTATATCCTTTTCGCTTCCTTTCCTGGGAGAAAGAGAGAAAAGCAAGGCACATGTCTGATATGATAGGGACTCAGACAAGCACAAAGGTTTAAGCACGCTCTGCTCACGCCGATACACTCTCCCTAATTCATTCATTAACCATTGAACCGTTTCTAGTTTGAATTTTCTCCCTTTCCTCTCACTCGCCTCTCGTCTTCTACCGCATGTCGTTCCTTGTTGCATTTACTTCGTTTCGTTGTGCGGAATGAATAGCACAAAGAAAAATGGGAAATGCCACATTATAATAAAAAACTGAGAAAAAATTAACGCTCAGTTCGCGTACAAAAAAGTCTTTACAACAAGAGAAAGTGATGGGCTTGCATGCATGAAACTGACATGATGGCCTATATATTTCATAAAGTTGAAGCTAGCGTGCGTAATTTGGCCCTTGGTGTAAACGAAAGAGAAAAAACGGAACTTTGTTATAGTTTGCCTCTCTAGCAAAACGTAAGCATATTGCTAATGAAAACGTACGCGTTAGATTTGCAGCAGTAATACAGATACCTATTGTTACAGTAGATGGAAAAAGTGGCTAGAATTTTACTAAACTGGAGATACCTAGGTTTTTATTAAGGAAAGTGGAGAAAAAGGCAGAAGTAAAAATAAGGCTGCACCGCTACTGGTACTATTGTTTCTTTGAGTCGGAGCTGCAGTTAGTATCAGCAAAAAGAAATAAAGAGTGAAAAAGAAAAACTATGATCAGAGATACATTGTAGTAGACAAACACACACGCATCGCATAATTTCTCAGAGGAAATGGTATTCCCTGACAGAGCAGTTCAGGTTTTCATTCACTCACTCACAACCAGCAGCAGCCTCAATTCAGGGTCTGTGCTCCTCGCGTGTATTTTCTATGTGTTTATCATATCTTTGTGGAGGTAAGCACATCATCATAACCTGATCCGTTGGAAATGGTTGTGTGTTGTGCGAAACACAATACAAAAGACCTGGAACCATTGCAAAGTGGTGGAAAAGAGGAAAAGGGAAGAAATAAAAAAGAGGAAAACCACTGTGTTACAATGGTTCTTCCACCACGTCGTTTGTCCGCATTGCAAAAATATGTATATACACACAGAAGCATTATGCTTTTACACATAATATCTACATGCATAAAATGTACTCTTTGGAGGAAAACAGGATGTGCAGGCTTTTCCTGCTTTCACTTCTCTACTCACATGAAATATGAGTTTTGTAAGGGAAAAAGATTCCGATGAGGAAATTCAAACCTGACCGAACACTTCCTTACTCTCGTTTAGTCCTTCATGTATTATGTGATATAACAAAAGTGTTCGCAGTTTTCTTTACAGCTTTCCCTCATTCGGATTACCAGAAAACGTGAACAGCCATTCATGTC